>JAOEGS010011917.1:0-19434 GCA_025447755.1 Corythornis vintsioides | reverse complement strand
AAACGGTAAGACTTTTCAAAGGTTTGATATGTTGAAGTAGCTGACAATCAAATAAAGGTGACATTTCAGGATGCATGCTGAAAAAAACAGCTTCATTAGAATTATGATTTTCTACCACTACATTCATCTTTTTTAATTCAAACTAATTAAAGACAAGAAACAGTGAAATATCCCCAATAAGAAATAATCCACTTGCAACAGGCCTGGGAGGAACCAAGAAACACTACACGTCTAGCAATTTTGCTAGAAGTAGGAAAACCAACTGTGGACAACCAGATTTTTAGGTAGTCTCAGAGGATTATGTTTTTTTCCAGTACTTTTAAATCCTCCAACCCCAAAGTGAGGTAAAAGGCTACAGATGCCAGCCCTCTCTGCGTGTAATCCTAATATAGTCAGTCTGGCAGGCACTAACAAGCACAAGGAACATCCTACAGCCTCCTTGGGACAGCTTCCATCACTGTTGGATGATACAAGCTTCTCAGAAGTATGGAGCAGTCCACTGTGGCTAAAAGCACTGGTATCAGCTCTTCAGTTTATCAGCTGATGAGCCTGTTATGCCTATGAAACGTGATAGACTGCCCTGTGAAAATTAATTTTCCCTAGGCTCTTGAATACAGCATTATATGATTTTTAAATTTAGAGCAAAAGTTTGTGATTTTTTTTTTTAAGCTCCCATTTGCTACACATGGTGGCAACTGTTTGGGATTTTCAAAACAGCTTTCAATCTTACTTATATTCATTGCTTCTGCTTCATCTACTTTTTTCTTTTATGCCTCATTAACTTGAAAAATGATAGTCCTGCTTCTCACTGCTATTTATGTTTGGTTTCTGGCCAATTTCACCATCAGGTACTCCTGATGGAACACAGAAATTACCACATTTCAGAAACTGGTCTTGAAGAGCAAACATTTACAGTCAACCAAAACCACTCATCAACATTAAGCTTCTCACTTTGGGAAAGTTCACCTCAGTAAAGTAAAGCTTTTGGGATTTACATCTTGGCTTACACTCCAACAGTTCTGTTTTGTTAGATCTGGTACTTGTGTCTTACAGTGGATATTAAATGTTAAAATAAACAATGGAAAATAGAAACTATTTACTGTCAAAGTTTGAGGAATACTTTTTCCTTCCTCTTTAAAATATAAATGATACTCAAACACATTCAGGCAAACAAGTAAAGCCTTAAGCCCTCTCAGAGCCTGAGGACTATTCATTTATGAAGGGAGAAAAAAAAACCACCCCCAAAACCAACTAAATCATTTTTACTCCAAGTAGAACAAGACACTAAGTCTTAAGCTGAAGAGTCAGGCTCTACACACAGCCTCTAACACACAGCAAGAACAATACTTTCCATAGATTTCTAAGTTCCCAATCTTATTTGGATTTTAACTGATTTTTTTTTCCAACAGATTCTACAAAATACTGGCTTGAGAATTATATACAATGTTCTATCACACAGAAAGACTTTCCAGATTAAATAGAATGTTGTTGCTACCTTAGGCAGATTTCTCCTGTCTCTGTAATATTTGGATGCCAGATTCTTGTCAAGCATTTTACCTTTGGAGGCTGTCAGGAAAGAAAACAAAGCATTATGTTATGCTTTAAAATAAAACTGTATCACTGTTACAAGCTACAAACCTGAAAAAGGCAAATGTATCTGGTATTACAACCTAGGTTTATATACTAAAGCCACTGAAAATATAACATACAGGAGCTATCCCAGCTTTCTCTTCCCTCTGAGCTGTTCTCAGCTCTTTCCAAAAGCTAGCTTGGCATTAGGCTTTTTTCTAGAAAAACATAACTTTGTTTTCCCATCTTCTATGGGGGAAAGTATTCCAAGTCTTTCAGTTTCTTAACTAGTGAAACAACTAATTACACTGGAAAACTACTACGTTTTCCCAAAAGGCTTATCCAACTCAGGGGTTTGTTAAAAACCAGCAAAGTATGCAATGATGCACAGACCTCCCTGTTCACCATTCAAAAGGAAGTATCACAAGAAGCATCGTCATATCTGAACTTAGGACACTAACAAAATGCCACCGAGTTTATTTTCAGGAAAGATCACCAGATTTCTGAATTCCATTATGGGTTTTGAGATACAGATTCTTAAAATACAGTCTCATTTGCTCGTTTGGTGATGTAAATAAAGAGTGGGTCATAAAAAATCCAGTAACTTAGCAACAGTACGTTGTTCCATCCATGCCCTCCAAATTACAATCTGCAGCTTTCAATCAAGCAGATTATTTCTTATACTAAGTGTACTGGAATACATCAGCCCAGACCAGTACCTTTCATAACTTGAATTAAATCACCTATTATAGCTGGGGAGCTATTATCCTTCACTGCTTCCCATGAAGTCTTCAGTCAAGAGGCAAAATAGCTCAAGCCTATCACCACAACATATCTGCAGTTTACATGGCAGACACTAACTTTTCCCCATTCTTATTTGTCTAGGGGACACCAACTGCCCCAGGCCTGGACTATGGTATTATTAAAAAAATTAAGCAGCATGAAGAAAAGTCTCAAGCTTTTGTCTTTCAAAACTAATGCTGCTGTTCGAAGTTGTCCAACAGCACAGCTTTTCATTAGCTACACCTTCACATTATTTTGAAGTATTATGTCTGGTTCTTAAGAAAGGGAAAGCAGCAGCAGTATTTATTCTGTGCCAGTAGATGAAGATAAGAGTAAATTTCTACCATATGTACCTTCAAACAAGGATTGTATTTATAAGGAAAAAAGCTTTAAAATAAATAAAAAAAAAAAACACCATTCCCCAAATCCTCAGAATTAATTGTAATCTCATTTTTTATATCATGAAAACAGATTAATTCCATTATAATTTCGAAGTATTTTTCATTGCTAAAAATTAGAAAAACCCACTACTAGCAGTAAGACAAAGGTCTTCTTTCTCCTTTTTCCTCTGTTAGACAGAAACAACTGCAGCACTAGCATAAAATTTATGTTAGAACAACTGCTTCTTTAGAAGTGCAGCTAATAAATAATCTCTCCCCTCCATTATTCTTACTAAATGAGAGATTGAAAGTGAAGTGTTAATCAATAAGTGAACTTAATTAACTTAATTAGTTTCATACCTTGCTCCATGTGGCACTCTAAGGGGACAGGTGCACTAATACAGATAGATTTTATCTGTCATCTAACAATCATTTTTCATCTCACAACCTTTTCCCTAGAAAAAGGATGGAGCTTCTAGCACAAAATTGGAATCAATGTTATTTGAAATGTTTTCTCTAGACATTAGAGATTCCCAATGCATTCTTGTAAACTGCCCTGAAACTACAACTGCAGGTTTTGTTTTTTCTTTATAGTTTCAACAAAACATAACTCCCCAAATAATGAACTTGAGCCCATTCCATCAGTTCCAAATCAAGACCCATATGAACAGTGTCAAAGACGGTGGATGGAAACCCTGCAATTGTGACAGCTGATCCTTCAGAAACCAAACCCCTTTCAATTCTTTGCTGTTTTCACAACTAACATATTGGCCAGAAAAAAAAGGGTCAAGATGAGCAGCTCTGCTGTGAAATTCCTGGCTTCTGACCACTGCCTAAGGCACCTCACGTCAAAAACATCAGTAAACTAGAGATTCCCTAAGAATGTAATCTACAGTAACACAACACTTCAAAACCACAGAAGCTGCAAACAAGGCTTGGTTTGCAGTGGCAGACAGTTTAGTTTTATGTGAACATTAAACAAAATCTGTACTATTAATCAGATTCCATTCCTTAAAGCACCAGGACCCTAGTCTTGTAGCACCCATTATTTCATCAGCTGCAGCACAAGGCAAAAAAGAAGTGAGTTGGTTTTGTGAAAAATAATGAATCCCTCACTCACTGTTTTGGGTTTTTTTTCCTTTTTTAAATAAATATTTGCTCCCATCTCCCACTGACCTCTATTTCTGGACAGCTGGTCAACCAAAAAAATCAGTGCTTGTGGAACAGATGCTACAGTAACAGAGGTCAGGCAGCAGCCCTTGGTGCTTAAAAGGATTTGCTGTGCCCACCATGAAATGTTTTGCTTAGACTTTCACTGCTTTCTCTGAGGTCTGTATGGGCAGCAACATTCCTGGCAGGTTTTGGAAGCACAAACGATAACAAACCTCTGTTTCATTTATATAAAAGCTCATGAATGTGCAGCCTGTTTCTTAACAAGTATGAGACTTCAAAATGCCAAATGATGGGTTTACCAATAGATTTGAGTATTTCTAGTTGGAGGGGACACTACAGAATGAACTAAACCCTCTCCAGCTTCCTTCTCATGATCCCTCTGCAACACCTGCATGGGTACCAAGCATTTCTGTTCTGACACAGCATCCTATCACCAAAGAACACAGTCCACAAGCTACCTGGTATATAGTAAGCATTTTAGCTTCTACCTTTACAGGAAAATTCAGGGGGGGGAAAAAAAAAAATAAATGAAACCTTTAAAAGCAATTCAGAACCAATAAAATTAAGTGCTGATCTTGCAAAGGCTTTTAGTGTCCTAAAAGTTAAATATCAATACCCTTACTTTTCATATAGATTAGCTCCAACTTCAGAGGGAAAGAGGCCTCACAGGATGATTTTTTTTTTCTTCCTTCTTGTACTCAAAATGGACAGCACTTCTGGGAAGAGCTACACTGAGTCCAGAGAGCATCAAAAGCTCAAGCCTACTTCTTCCATTTATGGCATGCCCCTAAAACAGTGCTATTAAAAAACCCAATTTCTACAATTCTATGATCTCAGATCTGACTTAATCAGGCAGAAAGATTAACTGTGAACATTAGATAGTAAACATTAAAACATGAAACCAACTGCAGTCTAGTGCTAGTTAGCATACTAACTGAAACAACTCAAAACCAGCACTACAGAGGCATGGAGACTTCTTGGGTGCTGCCCTTGCAGAACACCAGTGTAGAAGGTGTTGTTTATGGACCATCAGGTCCATTTCACTAAATTATTGCTTGGTTGAGCACCATCAACAGCAATACTTGCTCAAATGCAGCATCCAATCAGCAAGAATTAAAATGTAATCATTGGACCAACCAACACAACCATGCACAACTGCAGCACTTGGAAGAGTTCCTTGCTTTGGGAATCATGCTGTTGTAGGAAAAGCCTGTGGTGAGGTTTCTTATCTCTCATTAGCCTTTCTGTAAAGCATGGATTGAAATGCAGGACTGAGGTGACACATTCCTTCTAGGATCGTAGGACAGATCTATCCAAACCACTCTTCTGCCTCCAATAGGTGATTCAAAAATAGGAACCCTATCCAATTCTCATGCTCAAATACTCCTGAAATTACCTGCCACTCCAACAGCTTAATTAGGTTCAGTTAATTATGGATATAGTGAAGAACCCTTACATTACTTGGTCTTAGAGCTAATCACAATAAGCATTTCTAATACTTAGTGCAGCAGCAAAATAGAAGAGAGGTTTGATTAAGCCCTAACCTGCTGTATGCTCTGTTCATGAGCCAGAGGCAGTGTTTCACAGAAGCTCCTGCTCCAAAGCATCCCTCCCATATTTTAGTCTCTTCAATCTTTGCCCTAAGGAATTTTATAGCCCAGGCTCCAAACAAGGGTGAAACTCCCAGACAGTCACACCTAGGGCACAAGGATACCTAATTTCTCTGTATTCACAGACAAGCTACTTTCCAAATCTGTCTCCAAAGCTTTACTTCCTAGGCAGAGTAATAAGCCAGTCTTATCTGGTAGTTTTAGCTCCAACACAAATATGTTTTCTGTAAAGAGCTTGATGCAGATGTGCAACATCCTATCCTTGCTTGTGGACTGGAAAAGCACTGGCAGGTCTCAGGAACTCTATTAAAAACACTGCTGTCATTTGTTTCAACCAGCAGAAAACAAACAATGGCCTCAGCATCATTATCTCAATACATGCATACATACACATTTTCATTAGTAATTTGGCCAGAATCCAACACTTAAATTTACTGCATTTTTTTTCTAAACTTCACCAAGGTGAACTTTTTCCTTCTGTTTTACATAAAAAGTGCTCAGAATTTAAAAATATCTAATTAACATTAGCTGCAGATTTTCTGCCAGTGCTGAGCAGGGAACCATAACAAACTAGAATTTTTTTTTTTAATTCTAGAAATTGAGAATAATAATAAAATTACAGATCAAAATTCACATTCAGTTCTCCTGTTCACACATAGCAAATACTTTCCTGCAGCAATGAACAACTTAAACGCAAAAATTTACAACATTAAAATGCATATATGTTGTGTAAGTTCCCCTGTGCACAGCACTGCCACAGTATTTAAACTATTACCAAAGAGGAATAGAAATTAGATGGTAGAAAATATGAGAGTTGCTACAGTCCTCTGCAAGCATGAGCTTTTTATAACATACAGTTCAGTAAAGGAATACTGGGAAACTTGTGAAGGTACCTTCTGGAATGCAAGTCTAACTCCCCTGCTTTCAGAAACATAACCTTCTACTCTGCTGGATGTGTCAATGCATCCTTCTCCAAGCTCTGTGTTGGAGTTCAAGCTATTTATTGGGTGCCAGACCACCACACCTCCTTCTTACATATGCTGGGACTGCAACTACTACATATATACAATATTTATTATATAATAATTTGTATACTACAAAAATTCTCAAAAGTGTTCAGCCATAGGACACAGAGTGGCAGGGGTTAATTTCTGAGAGCCAGATGTGTGCCCCAAATGTTTTCCATTTCTGGAGTCAATCTTGTGGTTTTAAACAGCTAAACTCTGTAAACAATGTGAAATTATTTTTCTAGTACTTGCACCTCTCCCCCCTAGCAAGGTTGTACAATTTTAATCAAGTGCCATTAACAAAATACCACTTTCTCATGCTTGAATAGGCCAAGCTGTTTGGAGTTTATTTCTCTACAGTAAGTTACCACAATCACTGGTAGATTCTTTGAGAAGCTGTTTGTTTAGTAACTACTGAAACTGGTATTTTTTCAAGATACAAAACTAAACAAACTGGGAGAAAACCAGTCCACCAGAATTGGGAGGACTGCATTAAAAGCGGCCACTTGTCACCATGTCGGCACCTTCCCCATCCTCCACTACATGCCCTCAAAAGGGATTAAGCACCTAAGTTTGATATCAGAACTATAAGCACCACCTGGAGGGCCCCAGAGAAAAAGAATTTTTTTTTTCTTTTTGTTCACATTTTCTCTTGGATTTTTTTTTTTTTGAGAGAGAGAATAAGCATTAAGTGCAGATCTCAAGAATAATTGACCAGATGAGAGTGGAACCTCAGCCAGAAGGCATACTCTCACGTCTGACTCCTGCCCTTCCAAGCAACTTCCAACAAACACTTATAAATTTTTTTTTTTTTTTCCTTTAAGGCATAATATTACTAAGCAATAAAAGCCTCAAATCTGGTTACAAACACTGGATTGCAAGATAGCCAGAAAAATTAATATTCCCAATCTATGCGACTCATGACACTGCACCTGGAATTACTGGGCTCCATTTTGAAGTGCTTAGTACCAGCTACACTGACAAACTGGAGGAAACTCAGCAGACAGGCCTAAAGATGGTGAGGAAACTGGAGCACATGCAGTACAAGGAGAGTTAAAAGACCTACATCTGTTCAGCCTGGAAAAGATAAGGCTGAGGATGGTGACCATACTACAACTATCTAATGGAATCGTATAGAGAAAACTGAGTCAGGCTCCTCTTACAAGTCCCCAGTGATAAAGCAACAGGCCACAAACAAGCTGCAAAAAAGGAAATTCTAATCAAACAGAGGGAAAAAAAAATCACAACAATGGTAATTAAACATTGGAGCTGAGGCTCAGAGAGGTAGTGGAATTCTCCATCCTAAAAGATTTTTGAAATGCCAACTGGCCCAGGTCTTGAGCAACCAAACATTTAACCCTACCCTGATGGCACACCAGTTCAGACCTTCAAAAACCAAAGATTCTTCTACAAACACACAATATTTTACTAACAGACAGAAAATCTCATTTTTGCTGCCACATTCCCTCTGCAGTTCTATTATGCAGAAAGGAAATCTAAAATGACAACTATTGATGATAAATACTCACCACCATATTGTAGGCATCAGGAACTTCAACTTCAAACTGAAACTTTCCACCTTGGTAATAGCCCTCATCTGGAAAAGAAAAAAACAAAAAAAACAAGCATGAAAACTAGTTAACTAAGAAAATACTGCACTTGTTAAAAGACATGAAGTCCTGCTCCAGGATTCAGCATATCTTCCAAGATTAGCATCAATAATGGTATGTGAAAGCACACTGCAGAATGTACAACAATAAGAGAGCTCACTTGCTCTTTTAGTGTCATTATCTTTGGGTGATTTAACAGTTAGGGAAATGTGCCGTGTCTCTGCCAACTTCAGTCTCGATACTGCTGTGATTAAAATAGAAACATTTTCAAATAAGAAATCTGAAAATATCTAGTTGTGTTTAACCAGAGATAACAGAAGAGGATCAGAGGTAGCCTGCGGCTCCTTGAGATGGCTGTTTGGAAGCTGGAATGCTTGCAGATGATTTGAAATGTGTGTGTCTGGCATTGCAATTATTTTTTTTTTCATTAAGAATAGGAAACCAGTCCACCCTGGGTGCTTGGGACACCTGAGGAATGGCTCAAGCTCCCTCAAGTACTCCAGTTCTCTATATCTGAGTACAGCCACAGTAAAGGTGGGAGAGTCAGAAGGCTGGTTATCATTGTATCACAGTTATTTTTAAAAGACATTCTTAAACCAATACTGCAAAGGAAAGTTCTGTGAATCAATCCATAGTTTACAGAAAGATAAGAAGAGTTTTCTTAATTAAACTTGTTCCACACCACACAAAAAAAAAAACCAAAAAAAAACAAACCAAACCAAAACAACAAAAAAACTAACCCCTCTACTATAGGTCATCAAAAAATCACAGAATGCTAGGGGCTAGAAGGGACCTTTGGGTATCATCTCACCCAACCCCCCTGCCAAGGCAGGTCCACCTAGAGAAGATCAAACAGGAATGCATCCAGGTGGGCTTTGAATGTCCCCAGAAACAGACACTCCATCACCTCTCCGGGCAGCCTGTTGCAGTGCTCTGTTACCGTCAAAGTAAAGTTGTTCCTCCTCTTTCAGGATGCTGTCTTCTGGACTTTCTGCCTTCCAAGCCCCTATATAGATGAGTACAACCTTCAGTTTTCTCCTACCAACTGAAAAACCACATCCACTCACTCAGGTTTCCCTCCATGCTATGATCTCGGCACAAGCTGTAGATTTCACACCAGCCACCATAACCACATGAGAGCAGCCAGCTCCTACCCTCCTCCTCTTCTGCAATCTCTTATTAGCTGACTTACTGACAAGTAGAAGGCATCACTCTGAGAAGGCAAATTAGCCAGTAAAAGCCGATGCTGCCAAAGTTAAGACTCTACACTCAGCATGCCACTCCAAAAGACCTCTGCCTGCAGAATGGCAAAAGAGTTGCTAGGAGTTCATGGTCCAGCTTCTCCCAGTAGCTTGCGTGTAGACCACTGACAGATTCAGCACATGAACAACATCCAGAAACCCTGAACTACAACAGCAGAGGCACAGAGCTTGAAAACAGGACTGTCTTCCCTACCCAGTAATATCTGCAGCCACAGCCACACTGAACTGACTGTTCTGCAGCACCTCTCTCACCCCAAGTTTGGTCAGTCTGCACAGAACTGAGCAAAGCTGCAAGCCTCAGCCACCACACATCTCACTTCAATAACCTGCTCAAGACAGATGTTCTTTCAAATACATTCTCCATTTCTTCTCGATTCAATTGTACTGTGTGTTTGATTTATTAAGCACTCTTCTCAGGCATGCCAAGCTTCAGCAAAAAGTGAATACATGCACATGCACTGATTTTATTTTTTTTTTTTTTTTAAAAAAAAGCACAAGACACGTATCTCAAGGCCTCCCCCACTGCCCTCCAGCTTCACAAGCACTTCTCAAGATCTCACTTCCCACTGTAAGTAAGCACACTTAAGGCCCAATGTATCTGTGCAGGGAAAAGCCCTGTGCCAGTTCAGCGAGGTAAAGGAGAGACACCAACACTGTTATGGTTTTCTCCGGAAGTCCAGCAGCAGGAAATTATTTTCCTTGGCTTAATTTCACTAGTTCCTTGTTTTTGCAGAGTGAAGTGGGCAGCAGCTTTCTGCATTCCACCTCTGCTAATGTGAAATAAATGCCTGCTGATGGATATATCTCCACATGTCTTATGTCAAAGAAAATACTCAGATTTAATGAATCTTCATTATAATACAATTGTCCAGAAGAAACATTCAAGACTGGCTCCAAGGGAGGAGACCTTGCCAAAAGACATGTCAGATTCCTGCCAGTCAAGCAGGAAGAGAAGAACCATGCTCCGTGTCTCGTTGGATACTGAAAACACCAGGTCCACAGCTCCTGCTGTATGCAGGAACATTAAGACAGGCCCTCAACTCCAAGCACAGACAGCAACATCACTCTGACACTGCTTGAGAGATGCACAGGGTGGCAGGGGGAAAGCTCAACAATCGTTTTTTTGCTTTCTCTGTTCTTCCTCACCACACAGACACAGCTCAGGATACCTCTGCTTTCACCCAGCCACAGCAGAAGCTCCCAGCACCCATGTGCAGGGTGAAATCAGACGAGAGGTCAACCAAAGAGGGAAAGCCCTTTCTTGTTAAAGAAAAACAACATTCTGATTATTGAAATGAAATGGTGTGCAGAGGTGTTATCACTGGTGTCAACAGAAGTAGCAGGACCAGACAGTGAAAAAACTCCCCTTTTTCTCTGCAAGAACAGTTCGGATTAACTCAAGCACTTTCTAAATGCATATTAACACCTCCACAGACCATAAGAAATTCCTCATGTATTACTTCCATCTTCTTTTATTTATTTTTCCATGTTCTATGTAAGGCTGAAAAAAAAATCTCTGGAAGACTTAAGGCACTTTAGACATTGTGCCTCTCACTGCAGGCCATTTCCATATGCAGAGGATTGAGTCTCCCTCCAACACAAATCAATATTTATTGCTGTCTTGAACTACATGACCTCATTTTATGTTTCAGGTTTACCTTGGCATCAGTCCATGCCAGCACCAGCCTCAAAGTACACTGGGTACCCTCCTGATTCTGTTCTAAAATAAGCAAGGACATATTTACCAAATCAGAAGAGTAAAGCATCTCTCCATCTCCCTTTTCCTACAATTCCCCCTGTATGCTTGTAAATCTTTTCACTGAACAACAAATCATGGTCCTCATTACCAACCACTCAAATGTATATTAAAAATTTGTATCTCTGGAAACCCTCAGTCCCCAGCCAGAAATCTCACAATGCATTAACAGGATAAACCTTCATGATGAAGTCATCTCATGGCATCCCAAACCAGTAAATAACTTCTCCCAGATGGCAGTTTCCTTCCCTGGGTCCCACAACATCAATACAGACTGGGACAAAGACCCTCAATATTTTAGGCATGTTACAGTGGTGGGAAAAATTGAAGTTCTGGCAAAGTTAACAGTGAGGAAAGAGCTATAAATAAAACAGTCAAATAAAATAGCTTTAGCACATAACTTAGGAAGTTGGCCACTGACGAGACTTTCTCAGAAAGGGAACATGTCTGCACTCCAGTTTTCCTCCTACTGCTTAAATTTATGCCTTCAAGCTGTATTAACAGTGCAAGCATCCCTCCCACTTCAGTTTCAAATTTCATTATCAACAACCTGACTATTCTTAGTTTGCATTTGTAAGATGTTTTCATAGCTCAGAGTGCTGTGCAAATATTCAACTAAATTATTTTATTGCTTTAAAAAGAAAATGAAAGATAATTAGGACAGGCCACTAAGGATGTGCCTTTGATAGTAGCTCCTTGAATCTACTGTGCTGAAATGCTCAGCTTTGCTCACAGACATTGGCCATTTTATGGGATGAAAACCAGAAAACAGGCTCTTTATTAGCTCCCTGAAGAACAGGACTAAATCACACTAACCCCAAAGTACTCCAACTATCTGGCAACTGCAAGAAAATTCCATTAACTCCACATATTCCCCTAGTTTTTTTCATGTGCAACCTACCTAAATTCACCTCCCCCTCCCCAGGTTATTATCCTATTTTAGCCTTATCTACAGTTTTCTGCTCCAAATAACAGTGAAGCAGACAAGACTCTATCCGTCTTATAATCACCTATCTCCTTATTTCTCTTAACTTTGAGTACCAGCACAAAAATCAGAACAGAGGCAAGCAGAGGCACAAAGACATTTTTCAATGACAGAACGATTGTTTCAGATGACAAAAGGAAAAAGAAGCTTCAGACAGAAGAAAAAGCCAGTGACATCTGTCATGGGAACACACACTTTGCCCTTTGTGGCAGCAAAATCAAAATCTTACCCATTTTCTAGCATGGGCTGCTATATATCCACTCATGGTACACTGCAGAAAGCTGTAACATAAAGGAATGGGAATTTCTTGAGGACAAGTAACTTTATGTGAAATAAGCAGTCACCCTCATGAAGATTTTCTACAAATCTATTTTAACTTGAATCTCAGTCGTCAGGATAATTGTGACATTAACTACTTCCCAAGAAAGTGAAAAGTGGAGGGCAAAGGATCCAAAAGCATTTTTATTTCCTTACTCAAACTGAGCTTTTTTTGAGAACCTAATGAAGCTTCTTTCACTGTCCCTTCAAGACCAACCACCTTTTAAATGCTGTATAAAACTAAGTGACCAAGAACAGGCTTTGTCAAGAACATCAGGCTAGAATACCGGCCACAAAAAAACATTTCTAGTGTTAAACACACGTGTGCAGGCAGTATCCTCATGGTCCTCTGACAGCCAGCTACTTGCAGGAACTGTCTTGGGGTAAGATTCCTTAGAAAACATGGTTACAGAATTCAAGCTCTAATGTTAATCAGATTATAAGAGAACTTAAATGTGAAATATGAGTATAAAATAGTTAGCAACCCTTGACCAGATCTGTCACAGGAAGATGCAATGTCTGCATCTGCAGAAAAGCAAATGAAAAAGCTTAAGTGAGTCAGCAAGGACCACTTTCTTGTGCAGACTACCTGGCTTATGCACACTTACTACACAGGTCCTGTTGGGGAGAACTGCAAGGCAGCATTAGATGTTCCCCAGCAGCCAAAGCCATGCTTCAGCTCTTGTTCCACAATTGGAAAGCTGCAGAGATATTTGCAAAGCAGTCCCTTAAGAGGCAGATTTATGACCAGGATTGCTGGAAGTAACACAGCTTGTCAGTGCATTACAGTTCTGGACAAGAGGAGAAAATCTGGCTCTTACTACAGACTGTCAAGACTCATGCAATGCTGTTTAGACACTACAAAAACAGTTGACTCAAGCAAAGATTTTGGCCCATTTGAGCCAGAAAAAAAAAAAAAAAAAAAAAGTGACAACCACTTAGCTGCCTCTGTGCTATCCCAGAGAAAAATAAGATTCAGCAGTCTAAGGAAAAACCTCAATAGTGAAAGAAAACTACATTGATTTTCTTGGTATGTGTAACGTTCTGCCTTTAGAGAGCTGTGCTAAGCCATTGATGATCACAAGGTTCTGTACCTGAATTATGCACGGCTGAAAATAGATGTTTACTTGGGTCAGGCTGCAACTGCAGAGACTTCAGCTGCGCAGCTATATTTAGAGCAACAAAATGTTAATTAAGATCATCTCATTCCCCAGATGACTTCAGCAATGAAGCTAGCAAAAAGTCATGTTCTGAACTCAGCGACTATCTCCTGACTGCAGCATCTTGCTGCACAGCAGTTGACAAAAAAAAAAAAAAAAGCTTGTGAATTTAAATGCCTTAGATTTCATATGAAGCATTTACTGTTACTTCATGATTCAAGACATCCTCAACTTGCCCAGCACTGATCTTGTAAGTCATCTCATGTCCAAAATACAAGGCAGCATCATATAAACTTGAAGGACATGTGGTGCAAGTGAACTAACAGCAAGTAAACAGGAACACATCTACTATACAGAATGAGAGGTTGAAAGTTCTACAATAGCACTTGCATTTATTTTTGATTACACTGGCTAGGGCAGTCTTACTCAGTTTTCCATCTCAAAAAGAAGTCGCATGAATGGCCGTGTTAACAAAGACCACCCAAGATTCCTACTGCCCAGGAAGCGCTAATTGACTTTGGCTAATCAGTAGCAACAGTGACATCTAGTGCCCGGTTGATTTCAAGACTTTATAAGAAACGTTCCTATCCTCCCCCCGTTCAGTGCAAAACACCATTTCTATAGGTAAGACATCAGGATGACTGTCATATTGCATCCAAATTTTGTTCTCCGTCTTCTGTTATCAGCCATCTATCCCTTCACCTCTGCAGAATCAAGCAACCAGTAGAAGAAATCTGCAATATAACAGGGCTGTAATACAATAATTTCTCCAGATGTAGTCAAAGATTTTTCTCATATAATAAAAGGTGGTTTGCAATTAGCTGAGAGGGGAGGAAAAAAATAGTTTTCATCAAAGTGTGGAAACAAGACTAGTATTTCCTAAGCCTTCTCAATTTGATGGCCTTTTCTTAAGAATCTATTTCTCAAAATCCTGCCCAGTTTTTCTATTGTCTTTACAATCATTCCAGTACTAGAGCCAGTTTTCCTTTGAGTAGAAAGCTTACTGGATTCTTGAGCAAACAAACTCTTGGATTAATGTATCCTAAATGCCAATACAAACAGAAACAAGAGTAAATACAGAAACAAAACTAACATGTTTAATAAAAAAAAAAATAAATTACCTGGGATTACAGTTAGTTGAAAGTAATGAAGCTTGTTTGGGTCTGGAAAATTCACTTTACATGTACCTGTGAAGCAAAAGAATAGTTTACATCAGACAACTGGTTTCTGGGAAAGGAAGTATGTCATCTTCCAAACTCTCCAAATTCACTCCTTGATCAGTCCCTACCCTCTAGTCAAGTGATTTCCTCCTACATTTTGTCTCTAAACATCTTTTCCCTACACAGTTACAAGTAAAGGAACTTCATTTCTTTGAGCTGTAAGGAAGCAGCTTCTTTCAGTAAACTGTGCTGGCTCAAAGACCTTAAAAAGGCAAATGATTTGATCTTCTGCATAGGTAGTAGCTATATGTTAATATGACAGTATACAGAACGTTGAACGCTTTATTGTCCAACTAGATGAATTTAAGGAGAATAGAGAAAATGAACAAGTGTGGGGAAGAAAGAAGCTAGAACAACAATCTGATGAAACTAAGCAGTGGTTTCAGTTCAACAGATGTAAACTCATAGCATAACAGTCTTTTGTTTGTATTTCATAACACAAACCAAGCTGTGGTCTTCCTTGACTATGACAGAAACAAGCTGTCATGATGGCATTATCAGATGTATATATCTATGGATACATCTATATCTGTATTTTGCAGCCTTTACCTTCTTAGCCCATCAAGTTGGCTGCTCTTTTTCTGAAATCAAAAAGCTAAATAGTACCAGAGACACAGACCCTATTTGTCTGAAAAAAAACCCCAACAAAACAAACCAAAACCAAAAAACAAAACAACTAGTAGACAGACTTTAGTAATGCATTCACACTGTAGTAACTACAAACTCTGATATTTTTCTCAGGTGTTTGCCATCCCATCAAAGACTCTACACCAAAAAAAGTTTAACAGAAGTTTAAACTACCCTGTGTAAAATCTCTATGATCGCCTTTAGAATAGAAGATCTTACAGAAAGAAAGAGTTAAATAATGTCTCCTCCTATCCTCCTGTTTTGCTGCTTCTTTTAAGATCTGAGCATTGATCTGGATATAGAATCATTAGCAAATACAAAATGATCATCGGAAACAGCACTTGGAAGTTTAACCTGAGGAGAAAAAAAAAATATGGGCAAAGCTTCCCCTAGCTGAGGAAAGGCAAGAAACATCCCAAGCTCCTCATCATCAGCATCAAAGAGAACATTCACTGCTTTTCTTCACAAGGTAAGCATACGGACAAGCCAGTGTGAATGCACAGC
The DNA here is from genome assembly GCA_025447755.1 of Corythornis vintsioides. Taxonomy (NCBI): domain Eukaryota; kingdom Metazoa; phylum Chordata; class Aves; order Coraciiformes; family Alcedinidae; genus Corythornis; species Corythornis vintsioides. Next base: position 3,470 of record JAOEGS010011917.1, on the reverse strand, counting down.
ACGGTAACAGCCTGCCATCCGCTCTCGGCCTGCTGCAAGCAGCTCTGTCCCTTTCCCTGCAGGGAAAACATCTTCAATTACTTGGAAACAGGAAAATGCGCCACAGGAAATTATGTAGATGGGCTCTGAACAGAACTCTGAGCTTATAAGCCAAAAACTTGTTGTGTTTGCCTGTATTCCAAGAACTCATGGCAGAATGGTGCTGTTACAGTGAACAATTTAAGGGAAAGAGCTCAGGAACAACTCTGCTTCACTGGTAACACCCACACTCAGCAACAAAAGCAATGGCAGGAACTTTACTCCCCTTTGTAAAAGCGCTTTGTGTTTTGCTGTCCATTACAGAACTATGCTTCCTAAAGCTAAGAAATAGAAAACCTATTTGAGTTTTAACTATCTAGCATCTGTTTTAGAAGCAACAAGACATTTATTCCTTAAAAGCCTAAAGTGGCCATTAATATTTTAGCTTTTATCATAACAAGCTACAAGATTCCAGGGTTAAAACCACATCTATCTTGCCTTTTATTTTAAGGTATATGGATGCTTTTTTAAAAAATCAAAACAACTTGTCGATAGTGAAAACATTCACAAAAAGTAACACATCGAGTTACACCTTATACATGAAGTGGAAAAGAACTAGATTAACTTACTGTTTCCTAAGACCTGAGCTATTTGCTCTGCCCCTAAATCAGCATCTCTTCTTTTGAAAAGAGGGAATGGAGGGAAAAAGGAGTGAGGCACAAAAACAGACTCTTCAGTTTCAGGTACTTTTGGTGTGTTCTGAGAGGAAAGCTCTTACCCTAAAAGCAATCGAATTCTGAAGCCAAATGATCTATATGACTTCCAAAGGACACTAAAAAGGTTCCATCTCTCTTCAATCCCTTAAGAAGGGCCAACAAAGAGAACTGGTCTGAGTGGCAGAGTTTTGCACAGCTCTCCCTAGAGTCAACAAATATAATTAGCATTCATACTTCAGTCAAAATGCCCAGCTCCATCATTCTTTTACCCTTAAAATGCATGCCATTAAATATTATACTTACAAGGTAAATTAGCTTCAAGTTCTGCAACCTCTGAAAGAAAAAAAAAAAAAATAAATTGGCATTTATGAAAGTATAAAGCCATTGTTGAAGTTCAAATTGGCAGATCTAATTTAAACTATCCTGTAAATCAAATCATACTTAAAATTATAATTAAGACACACTGGAGGTAGACCCTGACATTTCTTTGAACCACACTATTTGTTACTAAAAATGTTCATCTGCACTACAGACAATTCAAATGTATCCTACTGAGATTGGGAGCTTCAGTGTTGCCAGGACTGAAGTGTCAGGGCTTTTAACACACAGAGCACTGGCATTTCAAAAGTTGGCACTATTCAAAGCTCCAAACTTGTCTCCACAAGGCAATAAAATCAGAAGGCCAGAACTGCAAACCACGAAGGCAGAGAAACCTCAAGAACCCAGGTGCCAGTTAGGTGATGAAAACAAGTGCAGGACATTCACAGCCTGCACAAGAAGCACCACTTGCCAGCATCTAACTGCTAATCTCCTGCATCAGCCACCAACCACCACAGGTTACACCCTGCCTTTGTAAGGAAGCCTACAGGCACAATACCAGAGACTGCACACTTGAAACCAGTACTGAACTCCTAATTCAAGTACACCATCATACTTGATACAGTCTCGTCTCCAGAAACCAGCATTAAGAGCATCAAAAATGCAGAACAAGACAAACCTTGGCTTTAAGCACCTAGCACAGCAATGTTCACTGGGTGGTCAACTACCCCCAAACCTTCACAGTCCTGTTCAATTCTTTTTTATTTTAATTTCCATGCATAAAACTTAAAAGTTACTCATAAAAGAAACTACGTAACTCAATTCAGCTGCATAGCTCTTAGGAAGGGAAGATTATTCCTAAACCCTTTCTCTGCCATTCTCTTCTGGAAGGCCATCCGTCACTCTTCTGATATTTTATTGAAGTCTTACTTTCAACTACCTGCATTGCACAGAACTATGAATGAGATGCATCAAGATACCCTCCCCTTTTACTTCTCAAGTTCTAGGAAACTTAATCAAATTATTTTTGCATTTCCTATAGTCTTATCTTCCACATGACTTCTAACTATTTCTGGTCTGCACACAGTCCATTTATTTGGACAACATGTAAGAGATATCAACACCGACTCTCAAAACCATGCCTGAAGAAAACTAATTCAGTTAAATATAAAGGGAGTAATTTCTTGGCTCAGAATCCAAACATCTCATCAGAATTAAAAGCTCACTTATTTCCATTAATTTTTCTTGCATCTATGCTTACCAAACCTGGCCAGTCTGTGCAGCAAGCATGATGCTTCTTTGATTCCCACCTCCCATTCACTTGGCACAACCTTGGTTTGCCTGCATCTGCAATCTATTATACCAAGTGAGAAAACCTCACTAAACCAGAGCACTATCCTCATGCTTACCTAAAAAAAGTTCAGAAATGCACTCCTTAAAATCCCACACACTGCAGCACTCGAGCAGTCACAGCTGATTTAACTGAAGTTGTGCACTGAAAAGACATGCAACACTGGGGGCATATTTTACTAAATGTTTTCAAAGAGTATTGTCTTGATAATATACCAAAAGAATAATCTCAGCTATATTAAATGACTGTATTTTACCTTCCCTTTCTGCTTAAAAAAAAAAAAGACATGATAAACTACTAAAGACTGCAACTATATAAATTTATTGCAATATTATTCCCCCAGCCCTTTCTTTTTAAGCTTTTCATAGTGGAAGACACTATCAATCTTCACTAGAGTGTATAGTTGAGGACCCTGGTCTTATTTTGAGGTGTTGACTGCTTTCTTATTGATTTCTGGGCTTGTGTGGTATGCAGCTTAATGAATCCTGGCTGCCCTTTGCTTCAATTCTGAGACAAGGTCAGTGGGGAAAAGTTTCCAGTAATGCCTTCACGTATCTGTGTCTCCCTTTGTCTTGGCACAAGAGAGAGACTTTTCTTGTGTAAACATGACAACAAAGGTGTCCACACCCATGAGGGAGAACAGCACGCTCTTTCAAAGGTGTCCAAACACGTGGGAAACTTACAACTAATCCACACAAAAGCTTGTGAACAAAAGGCAAGTTCCCCAAAATTACAGTTTCTAATCAACTCTGCAACAAACCACCAGAACTGAGAATGAAACAACTGTATAAAGATAAAAGCAGCAGGTGGAGATCTGCTTCAATAATACACATTTTGAAGTAACAGCAACTAAGGAAACAGATGTTACTATTAACTGTGCCATTGAAACACTGCTGATTAACTACAACTAGCACATTTAACAGACCAAATCCACGGGGTCTGTGTTTTCCAAATTATATTACTTTGGGAGTGACAGTCTTAAGAGAATTTTTGTATATTGCTGCTCTGTGCTTTTACCACATAATTCAAGCTCCAATACGATTCTTACGTAGGTCCAAAAGGCCCTA
>JAOEGS010011914.1:13373-49018 GCA_025447755.1 Corythornis vintsioides | reverse complement strand
TTAAAAAAAAGTTTAATATTTAAAAAAAAAAACCTGTCATAAAAAATTTACATCTAGTTTTTCCTTGTTCTCTGTCCTCCTTCCAGCTGAATTGCTTGCAAAAAAGCAGCCATTAAAAACTAGTGAAGTATATTCTGATGATGAAGAGGAGGAGGAGGATGATAAGTCTAGTGAGAAAAGTGATCGTTCATCCAGATCCTCATCCTCTGATGAAGAGGAAGAGTAAGTAGTAAACACTTCACCATGATTGCTTGTAAATGTGTGCTCAAAATCAGAGATCTGCTTTATGCAGCCGTGTGGTAGATGCGTGTCAGGATTGTCTGGGGGTAGTTCAATGTCTTATAAAGTGGTTTTCCCTCTGGGCACACTTAGATTGCTCAGATTTGAGTCCTTGGCTTCTATATCATGATGCGTGTGATTGATTTGCCTTGGATCATTTGCAACTTCAGTTTTCTGCTGTTCCTTTAGCCCCATTTATTCTGATTTATGCTATTGTTTACGCCCCATTTACACTGTTGTTTACAGATTCCTTTAGTTCTATATTTAAGCAGCCACAGAACCCTCGTATGCTAGCAAGGCAGATAAGTGTGATGCTTATCTTAAAGCATTGACCTATAAACTACCTTAGTGTAGAGACTTTCTGCTTTGTGGTAGCAGGAGCAGCGGGTAACAAGTCTGGGAATTCCCATTAAGCCTGTCTCATGAGTGCTAAAATCACACATACACAGCCAACCAGTGCATGATGAATCATTCCTTCTACTAGTAATTTAAATAGCTAGCACTCATGCTGCACCTTGCTCGGGGCTGCTTTTTCGGTGATGATGTCTCTGCACTTTACTGATTATCACCTTTTCCCAAATCAGGAAAGAAGAAATTCCTCCTAAATCCCAGCCAGTGTCCTTGCCCGAAGAGCTGAACAGGGTGAGGTTGTCGCGCTACAAGCTGGAGCGCTGGTGCCACATGCCCTTCTTTGCCAAGACTGTCACTGGCTGCTTTGTCCGTATTGGCATTGGAAATCACAACAGCAAACCTGTTTATCGGGTGAGTTTAGTCCCACTGGCTTGAGGTCTTTTTATAGCACTGTAATAGCATAATTTGCAGCTTTGCAATTCTCAAGTGCCTGTGGTTGTTGGGGTGATTAATATGATTAATTCTGAAACCAGAAAATGTCTGCCAGAGAAGTGGAGGAGACTGGATTAAAAAGAAATAAATCTACGGGACCATCTAGGTGCAGATATCTAGTGAGAGCAGGAGCATGAACAGAGCCCGTTCTTTAGTTTATATTATCTCATATTTTGTGTTGCAAACTAGAGTTCAGGACTTTGCTGTGACCAAGTAAGGATGAGTAACATTCACCCCTCATTTTTGAGACTGCTCCCAAGTTATTGCCTGGTCTTAATTCTTTCTGTACAAAGTGTTTCTAGTGCATCAGTGTGTCTCAGAAGAGGTGGTGATTGAGAACACAGTGTTGTTTTTTTGTTTCATTGCTGTAACTGCACAATTGTAGGATGCAATTGCATGCTCTCAAATTGTGTTAAAAAGGTGCTCACAGGGCCAGTATATAAGAAGCACTCATCTATTTCATCTGGGACATGTGTTAACCCAAACCAGTGTTAATTGAAAACAAAATGGGAGAAGTGGGAAAGTTTACACCGTTTGGTCACAATGGCAGAACTGAGAAGACACAAAAATTGCATCAAGCATTGAGAAAAATGTGGTTTGTCAGCTCGGAGGTGTTGCATGAAACAACTCATCCAGTACTTGATACTGTGCACTGAAGAGTCCTACTTTCATTTATCTAGTTAGAATTGTTAGTTGGATTAAGGTTTTTGATCTCTAGTGAAAAGTCTTGAGTATGCCAGATGTATTTCAGGCAAAAAAAAACCAAACCCTCTTGCATCCTTCATCTTAAGTATTTTACACTGATACAGGTTGCAGAAATAACTGGTGTGGTAGAGACTGCAAAGGTTTACCAGCTTGGTGGCACCCGGACAAACAAAGGACTCCAGTTGAGGTAAGATACCCAAGTAATTCTTGTCAGTGTCCTTTCCATAGCAGATAATGTCCAGTGAGTGGTTTGGGAAAAGAGCTAAAAAACAGACAGGCCCTCGCCATGCTACTTACTGCTAGAATGTTTGGGTTGGATTTGTTTGGGTTTTTTCCCCTTGGGCATACAGAATGTATAAAAAAAACCAAACCCTCATGCAGGGACTCATGATTATGTAGCATCAGTTTCCTCAGTTGTTATGGCCCTTAGAAGGATCATGAGGTTAACAGAATACAGAACAGATAGGACAAGACATTAACCATCTGGGAGAAAGTAGGAGGCATGTAGAGAATGTGCATGGGTGCAAGTGTGGAGGAAAAAAAAAAAATCTTACCTACATTGTGACATTCAGTAACTCCCACACAGAGTAATACGTTCAGCTCTGGGGCCCCCAGTGTAAGAAAGACATGGATCTGGGAAGAAATAATAAATGACACCAGTCCAGGTGATCTGCTGGACAATCCCCTTGGAGAATGACTTGGAGACAACAAGCTCTCCACGGGACAGCAGTGTGCCCTGGTGGCCAGGAAGGCCAATGGTATCCTGGGGTGCATTAGAAGGAGTGTGTCCAGCAGATTGAGGGAGGTTCTGCTTCCCCTCTACTCTGCCCTGTGAGACCTCACCTGCAATATTGCATCCAGTTCTGGGCCCCCAGCTCCAGAGACACAAGGATCTACTCAAGAGAGTCCAGTGGAGGGCTGCAAGGATGCTTAAGGGACTGGAACACATGTCTTATGAGGAAAGGCTGAGAGACCTGGGGCTCTTTAGTCTGGAGAAGACTGAGAGGGGATTTATGAAACGTTTATAAATGTGTGAGGGCTGAATGTCAGAAGGAAGGGGGCAGCCTCTTCTCACTCGTGCCCTATGATAGGACCAGGGGCAATGGATGGAAGCTGGAGCACAGGAAGTTCCACCTCAACATGAGGAAGAACTTCTTCACTGTGAGGGTCACAGAGCACTGGAACGGGCTCCCCAGAGAGGTTGTGGACCAGCCTGGATACGTTCCTGTGTGACCTGTGCTAGATTAGATTAGATTGTGGTATATGGTCCTGCTCTGGCAAGGGGGTTGGACTCGAGGATCTCTAGGGTGCCTTCCAACCACTGACATCCTGTGGTCCTGTGATCTGCTTGAGCAGATCATAATGAGGAGGCCACAAAGATGATCAGGAGACCAGAGACCTCCCCTGTGAGGAAAAACTGAGAGGGTTGGTGTTGTTCAGACTGAAAAAAGGCTCCGGAGAGACCTTATAGTGGCCTTCCAGTACTTAGAGGGACCCTTTATCAGGGAATGTACTGATAGGTTGAGATGTAATGGCTTCAAGCTGGAAGAGATAGATTATATAGTAGGAAGAAATTCTATACAATGAGGGTGGTGAAATGCTGAAGCAGCTTGCCCAGAGAAATTGTGGATGCCTATCCCTGCAAGTGTTCAAGGCCAGGTTGGATGTGGTATTGAGCAACCTTATTGAGTGGAAGGTGTCCCTGCCCATGGCAAGAGAGGTTGAAATGAGGTTATCATCCCTTCCAAACCAAACTGTTCTATGATCCAACAACGTCTTAGACTTCTTCAGGAGAGAGCTTCATGCTTTGGGTGAAATTTAAACCGTGGCAACTCATTTTAGTATTGTCTCATAGCAGTACAGTAGTTTGGCTGGTAGTGCCAAAGGTAGAGTTCTGCAGAAAATACTTAGGGATTTCTGGGTTTTGACTGGCTAACAAAGGAAAAAGTAGATAGTGTTTGGCACCAGCAGTGTCTAATTCAATACTGTTTACAGGTTACTTCTGCTGGTCCAAACATGAAGGAACATTGTGTTTCCAGAGATCATGGAACTCTTAGGGTCACCAACTAGGGTATGTGAGGCTTAGATGTGAGAGGTCTGTTTCTGTTTCCCCTTGAGGGTGTTACTGCCACAATTAAGCAACTGTTTCCTGCAGCCTCACCTTCTAGTGTTCCTTTGCATTACTACTTAGAGCTGATGTAGGCTCCCAATTGACCTGACAAGTTAGGAACAGATGACATTCGAGCCACAAGAGTAGCCTTAAGTGACTGGTCTTGGGCTTCTTGACTCAGCTTACACCTATAGATCTGAGATGTCAGCTCTGGTACCATCAGAGAGGGATATTGTGACCCTTTCTTGTTGCAGGCATGGCAGTGACTCACGTGTGTTTCGTTTGGAGTTCGTCTCAAATCAGGAATTTACTGAAAGTGAGTTTATGAAGTGGAAGGAAGCGGTAAGTTTGCCAGACCTTGGTTTCTTCTTAGCAGCCTTCTGCCCAGCTTACTGTAGAGTGGAAAGTAACCTCTTTGTCTCTTGTGTTTAGATGTTTTCTGCAGGGATACAACTACCCACACTAGATGAGATAAACAAGAAGGAAGTGTCCATCAAAGAAGCCCTCAACTACAAATTTAATGATCAGGACATTGAGGAGGTAAACAGTGTGTTGCAGTGGGGCTGTGGCAGTGCTTAAAGGTGGAGTAGTGCTCATAGAGTAGAGCACTACCAGTTACAAAGCAAAATGCTTGTGATATTTGCTTGAGAAGAAAATAAAAGGCTCAAAATGGAGTTGCATAGCAGGAGAGTAGCTTGGTGATCCAGCTGTTGTTTGGTTCTCACTCCTACTTTAATTGATCCTTTGTGCCCAGTTACCTCCTCTTAAGCTTGTGTTGCAGAGCTCTAGTCTCCCAACCCAAGTATCACAACTTAGTTCTCCAGTTCTAAAAAGTTAATGGCGTAGTCATAGATGATGCATTTATCAGTTTCTGCCACTTAATACTCTCTTAATACTGATCAAATATGATTAGTGTCAGATTTTTTTAGGTCATGAGGGGAATGGAGCTGGAATTCATTAGCAAGTCACCAAAAAATGCAGTAGAAAAAAAGCATGAGTAAAATTCTGTGGCAGTAAATACATTTCTTAGGTGATACTGATCTGTTGCTTATAGTGGCTGAGTACTGAAACTGACATTTCTTATTTGCATATCCTTGCTGATTCCTCTGCATCTTACAGATTGTGAAAGAGAAGGAAAGGTTCAGAAAAGCACCTCCAAATTATGCAATGAAGAAAACTCAGCTGTTAAAGGAGAAGGTGAGAGATGAGATGATGCCTGCAAGCTTAATGTAGTTTTTGATTTTGAAGAATTGGAGCTTACCTGGATTTTGGCAGAAGTCAGCAGTAAGCTTGACTTTAACTATGAAGCTAAAAGGTGGATCTCAAGGTTCAGTGCTGGGTTCAGAACTCTCAGAAGCCAGTAAAAGTTACTGCATTCTTTTTCTAATGGCAATTGCCAACAATCATAGCTGTCTCTTTTTTATTATTATTTTTGTCCATTAAACAAGAAGGTCTTGAGCTATTCTGCTTTAGAAACTTTTCTCTTTCTTTATTTTCTCCAGAGTACCCCATAATATTTGAAAGTTGCTATATTTTTTTAAATTGAAAAAATAATTTCAAATTGTCTTTTACTCAGTTGTCATTGAGTTGTCAAAAAGAATACACTTCTGAAAGATTTCCTTGCCTCTGAACTGTTTTGCATGTAGACTTTCAGGAATGAATAGACCTAACAATGCTGAGAAGCAAAGATGAGAATTCAAGAAAACAAGCACTCCTAAGTATCTCTGCAGACAAAGATAGACATAACCCATTTTGTTTGAGTTTATTTGTACAGTCTTTTTTTCAAGACATTAATGTAGTAAAAAAACCCAAATATTTTTTTAATTACTCTTTAGTTCTACATTTTTTTGGCTTAACTGTTTTGCTTGGTCATGTTAAGTTTTGCATTGCAGAGGAGTGCAATTGCTTTTTATTGTCACTGGGTGGCATAATAAGCTACATATTGTTGATCTAGTGATGTGGTAGGGGAATCTTCAACTCCCTGAAATTAAGTGGAAAATGACAGTTCCAGAAATAATTATTCTTTTTCTGAGCTGGTAAATAATAATAATATTTAATCAAGCCTGTAACTTAAATAATCTGACTTGCCTTCATCATGTTGGGTCTAGTATTCCTTCATCTTCATTAGTTTAAGAGGTTTCTTAGGCTTTCAGAGTTCTTCAGAGTAATAAGTCCTGTTCTGCCTTGAACTGTAAGGAGAGTTTATTGAACTCTCTCATGTTCTTACCATGCTGGGTAGAACATTTGCAATTGGAATAGTGTTGGCAGGATTCATGGGCCCGTCCCTTGTTTCTCTGACTAGTTGTGTGGTAGAGCAGTGCCTAATGAGTTACTGTTTGGTTGAAGGCTATGGCTGAGGACTTGGGGGACCAAGATAAGGCCAAACAGATTCAAGATCAGCTTAATGAACTTGAAGAGAGAGCAGAGGCCCTGGATCGTCAACGAACAAAAAACATTTCTGCAATCAGGTAAGAAGCAGATATTGGGAATTTTCTTTCTTAAATAGTCTCAAAGTATAGGGAGAAGAGAAACTAAGTGAATTAACTGCAAGATTTTCTCTCTTCTCTCATGGACAATATATTAATGAAATGAGTATCATGACTGCTCTATTAGTGCTTACCTATATTTGCTTCCTTGTATCTGTAATTCAGCGAGGACTGTCAAAAAGTAAACTCTCTTCCACATACCCCATGTAGCAGTTGTGTTGCAATAAGAGTATTTTGTTATTGAGATGAAGCTGCAAGAATGCTCTGAGGCATTTTGTTGTGGAGAGATTGATAAGTGACACTTTCTTTTTCTTTCCCCCACCCTCCTCTTTTTTTTTCTTTCTGCAGTTACATCAACCAGAGAAACAGAGAGTGGAATATCGTTGAGTCTGAGAAGGCTCTTGTGGTAAATAGGACTGAATTATTACTTCTACACAAGTAGACATGAAATAATACAAAGAAGATAGTTGCATGGTGAAGTTTTGAATATTTTTAATGATCTGTAATATCACCTAGGCAAAAGACATGATTTTAAAACAGATTGCTTTATCCTTTTGATCATCAGCAAATTACTGTTTATAAGAGCGACTTAGTGCATATTGTATGGAAGAGAAATCAGAAATGAGACTTCAGATAATAAAGGAGTAAAGGAAATATTAAATTCTCTTCAGTGACAACTTCTACTCAGGAAACCAAGATTTTTGTTAGCAAATGTTTAAATCTTAACTATCCTGAGTTGTACACCTCTTTTCTGTGTTCTATTCAATAAGGACAGTTTTTCCCTGTGAAGCATAGCACTGTAGGTGTGTCAGAATCTTTCTAATCTGTAATGCTGGTTTTCCTCTTGATCTTGATACCATATCTAGCAGCTGAGCACTTGCACGTGAGAGGTTTTACAAGGGTGCAAGGAACTAACTCTGCAAAACCCTGTGCTTTTTTCTTCAGGCTGAAAGTCATAGCATGAAAAACCAACAGATGGACCCCTTTACTAGGAGGCAGTGCAAGCCCACAATAGTGTCTAATGTGAGTAGAGTACTTTGTTCAATTGAGGCAATTTACAGAGAGACAGAAACCCAATATGATGCAGAGGATAGGAAGGAAAATGTCTCAACTATGCTATTAACATTACAGATGCCAATATGAGATGTAGTTGAGGGAGATCTTGGTTTCAACGATCTCAAAAGGAATAAAAAAGCAGTATTTTTTTTAATTCAAGGTGTGAAGGACATATGGTGTGGGTATGTCCATAGAGAAGCAGTTTTGGTTTAGATTTCTGTGGTGAGTTTTATGTAGAATTACTCAGATTTAGTGAGCCCTGGAAAGACAGTTTGCTTTAAGTGTGAGTTTTGCTCCTGATTGGTTCAAATTTTGTGTGAAAGGAGAGAGGAGACCAGACATTTTGGGGTGGTAGTGAACAGTTTAACACAAATTTACCCTGTGATAGTGTGGCAAAACCTGCTTCTGCACTCCCTAGCTATAGAAATGGTGGATAGCAAGGTGGCCAGTTCCTATTCTAACTAATTTGTCTTTGTGGAGGCCTGTTCTTGGTATCAGTACTTTAAAAACAAACAAAAAAATCTTATCATGTTGGCTCTCAAGTCTCCACAAATTGGCAAAGGAATAGAAAAAGTGTTTTCTTGGAGAGCTTGTCCTGAGATAATTCTGTATCAGAAAAGAATCATCACTGAGTACCTTTATTATGGTAAACAACTGTTAGGCAAATAAAACAATCTTCTAAAGTTTTCCTCTCTCTGGTGGAGTGTTTCATCCAGAACTGTAAGCTGAAAGCAAATACATCACAACAATAGTGTTAGGACTAGTCACAGGAGCAAACCTTCTCAAGTGTATTTCTCATTTTCTCAAAGAAAAGCTTTCTGAGAGATAACTTTGTTATTGTCAGATGCAGTATTTTAACAGTCAGATGCACTGTGTTAACAAAATGACAGTATAGTTTTGCCAATGTAAATATTCTTTTTTTCCCTGCTCTGCAGTCCAGAGATCCTGCTGTTCAGGCTGCCATCCTTGCCCAGCTAAATGCAAAATACGGGTCTGGTGTATTACCAGATGCTCCAAAGGACATGAGTAAGGCAAGTTTCCATTTCTGTCTGTTACATTCCTCCCACTGTCACCATTTTGCTCTAGAAGCTGATGACTAATAGTAGATGTACATGCTTCAGCTCTAGAAATAGGTATCCTGTAGAACATTATCATGGGAAAGAACAGCTTTTTCTTTCTTGGGGAAAGAAAAAAAGTTTCTCTAGCAGTATGAAAGCTAAACTACATATGTTTGTGACAAATGGGGAGAAAATAAAAAACATCTGTTTATCTGAGCAGATAAGGATTGGAGATTACATGTAGTTTTTATTTCAGGGTCAAGGGAAGGATAAAGATGTGAACTCTAAATCAGCCAGTGACCTCTCAGAAGATCTTTTCAAAGTGCATGACTTTGATGTAAAGATTGATCTTCAGGTTCCCAGTTCAGGTAGGTGTTTTGGCTCAGTTTGGGTATTAATGGTTGCCCAGCTCATTATGGTGCAGCTCCCTTCTTCCAGAGCAGTTCTTTCAAAATCATTAGTGGACTTTTGAAAATGGTAGCAAGGATTCTGTGTTTGTCATCTTGGCAGTATCTTGAACTGAGGAGGAGAGCATGTGTGGTAGTGAGAGAGACAAGAACAATTGTATTGTGTTAGACTGAAAGCCTGGATATTCCCCTGGCCTTGCTCTGAATGCCTGGGGAGAAAAGGAGGTAATTAGTGCTTTTCTGATGTATTCTTCCAATTTGCAGGTACTGTAGACTGGACAGTCTTTGGGGAACAGACAAGAGTGTTGTATTTAATAAGCCTTGATATTTACCTTGATACTTAAGTTGCTAATTGGTCTAATAATGTTTGAGAACAGATAAATATTTTGTTCCCTAATCTGTCTACATGCTTTGTGGATAAAGTATTTTTACTGAATTTTGGACCTGCTGCTGTTCCCTAAGTTTGTTATTGCAGTAAAATTTTAGGGTAACCAAGATACTTGTTGGGGAGTGAAGGTAACTTGATATATATAAACTTGTTGGCCCTTTCCTCTTTGTGATCTTGGCTTTGAGACCTTAACATCTATGGCAAGAATAGCTTAGTGTCATAGAATCACAGAATCATTTAGGTTGGAAAAGACCTTTAAGATCATCAGGTCCAACCATTAACCCAGCACTGCCAGATCACCATTAAACCTCAGCACCACATCTACACATCTTTTAAATGCCTTCAGGCATGGTGACCCAAATACTTCTTGGGCAGCCTGTTCCAGTGTTTAATAACCCTTTTGATGAAGACATTTTTCCTAATATCCAATGTAAATCTCCCTTGATGCAGCTTTGGGACATTTCCTTTCATCCCATCCAGATGTTTTCCAGTGGAGGGAAAAGCATTTGAGGGTGGTAAACCAGTGCTACTTGACTCACAAGGCTTATTTTTTTCTTACATTACTGGAATGATAAGAGCTGAAGTTCCTTGGAGGACAGCAATTTAAGGAATTACTGAAAGAATGCAGAAAGACTTAAAACTTTGTCAAGAAGGGAAAGTAGAACTGAAAAGAGTTAAAGACATACCCTTCCCCATTCTCTCACACACACACACACACACACACACACACACACACACACACACTCATCCTCCCCAACAGAACACCATGTTGGCCTCTTGCTTTGTTGCTTTGTTTAGTCACCTTAACATAAGAACCTGGGGGATCAGTTAAAATGTGTATTAGAGACAGAAATGGGAAGCTTGGTTTCTGCCCACTTATCTGTCTCTTTATGTTTGCTGTTTTCATGGGTTAATAATTTATCCAAGATCCCAGAACTGACCCTTGAGGCTCTGTTGCCTTGTGATTTCAATGATGTTGTAGCAGAGTTTCCTAAAGATATGAAAGTATGCTTAGCAGCCAAAAGTTGGAATAACAGAGCCCTCATTGCACACTCTATCTCTGAAGATAAGCCACCAGATACTACCTTTATTACTAACTGCAGTTCCAACCTGATGTGTGGGAGAGAAGCCAGACACAATTTTGTGACTTTATCAGCAAATGCAACAAATAAAAAAGCCTGTAGGTTTTGTGTATTTCAGTTCTCACTCTTTTCTTATCCCCGACAGAATCTAAGGCACTGGCCATCACCTCCAAGGCTCCACCAGCAAAAGATGGTGCCCCTCGGCGATCGTTGAACTTGGAGGACTACAAAAAGAGACGGGGGCTTATTTGAGCTTGCCCACTCTGCTGCTTCTGATCCTGCATGCTCCATGATGATGTCCTACCTTTTCTTCCTCCCTTTTCAGTTCTCCCTTCTGGGTTGGAGCAGCAATGGAGCTGGGAAGAGACTCTTTAAAACTGCCAGTCATCTGTAAAATAAACCAACTATTTACTGTATAGACCTCCGTTCATGCCCTTTCCTCCTGCCCCCCCCTCACAAATGTGGATCTGTGCTATTTGGGATTTTCCCATTTCTTCTAGTTTGAGTTTGTTTTTATTTTGTTGATGCAGCTCATTGGTCCACTCTGTGTTCAGTATTAGCCTGAGGTCTGGATTTCCATAGGAATCTCTTGGTGGTCACAGAATCAGCACTTGGTGATCTCCCCTTACATACCACAACTATAAACATTGGCTCAAGACCTTTGTGGCTGGAAGGTCATCTGCACTTTGTTCCTCTTCTTCCTCCTTCATCCTAGCTTTGGAGAAGGGAATCTTCAAAAACTGGCTTAGGTTCAAAGTGCAAATTTTTTTGGGAGGGTTGTGTGACTTTTTTTCAGGTGTTTTTTATAATTTTTAAGCTGCAGTACTATTTGTATCCATCTGTCACAGTTGTTTACGGCTGTTTTGAATTTCTACCAGCTGTACTTGAGCATCTGAAATTGCAAGAAAGAAACTCATTAAATGTGATTCTTCTTACTAAAAAGGCTTGGCTGATATAGCTGTTTAACTTCACGTTCCCTTTTTTTACTTACACTTAACTGATGAGAGAGGTACACAGCTCTTGATGTGGGACTTGGCATCTATAGCATGTCCGGAATCTCTGGCTGTATCTGAGTGGAGTAGCATGTTATGGGATGGCCCTGGGGTGCTCATGGGCTGGGCTTGAATTTCTTCTCCAAGCCTCTGATATTACAGAGATCTGTTAAGTCATCTTGTCTTCACTGGGCTCCAGCTCACTTTGTTTCTTGCTTTGTGAACCATTCAAATGGGGCTTCTAAAAACAAAAAGTTAAAACAAAAAAAAATTAAAAATCACTTTGTGTGGAAGGGGAAGGATGCAGTAAGGACATAGTAGAAAGGTTGGTGGGTAATGTGTGTGAGGTAGCTGATGCACATTTTTCCTGTATAAACTGGTACAAGTGGAGTGCAACATTAGTACAAGAATTGTATGGCTTATGGAATATTTGGACACAAGGTGACAGCTAAATTATCACTCAGGTGTTAAAAAAAAAAAGTGTAAATATGTGGCATTTAACAAAGAACTTTTCCAAACAAGATACAACTGAATATATGGAGCTAAGAACTAAATTAAAAAACAATTAGAAGTCTAAAAGTTAGAGGCCCTCATTCAGGTAAGCGTGTAAGCACGTGTTTGTTCCTACTCAGGACAGTATGTGTGTATTAATTTAGGCACTGAACTGGATAGGAATGTTTCTGGGGGACCCTGAGGAGGGAAAATGCTGATGCTCTTCTTGTGTCAGAGCATTACTGTTTTTCTGAAATCATACACTGGTTATGTTTAAACCTGTGTTTGATGCTTTCTTGTTGGATTCTTAATGAAACTTTAATCTAGTTCTTATTTAACTTTTTTTTTTTTAACAGTAGCTGTAAAGAAACATCATGTAATTGTGTTCAGATTGATACTATGAACTGTGTATAAAAAGCAAGTCAACGTATGAAGCAGCTCATATCTACCATGTAAACAAATAATTAGAAATCCTTCAATACTTATTTATGGAATAGTCCATAGTTCTAGAGCACACGTGGATTATTCTGTAAATATGTAATCATAGACTGCTTTATTTGATGGCCTATTTTAGCAGCTTCTCTGGAGTTGTAGTAGGCTCTCATATGTGTACTTTTAATGTTTTAAAAGTGGATTTATGGTATCTTCTGTAACAGCATTATAGGAGACATCACAATTCACTACGTAGATATGCATTGGATATGACTTTGTTTTTTTCAACAGCTTCAGTGATGTTACAAATTTGTAATTGAAAAACTAAACTTACTTTGCAATAGCCAGTTTTCAAAATAATCACTCTCCAATGCTTTGCAGAAATAATTGCCAAGTCAAACAGTTCAGGAACTGATTTTTTCTACAGAAATGCCTCAGACCTCTGAAGCACAGTGACAAGTGGTCTCTAAAGATCAATTCAAATTAAGTCTTTTTTAATATGCTTGCCCTTGGTGTATTGGTTTTAAGTAACTTTTACATTTGCTATCACAAGAATAGTCTGTACTACAGCCAGAATGTTGACGAGTAACTTTTTAGTGGAGGTCACTGAAGCAGAGGAGATGCAGCAGGTTTAGAATGTGGATCTGAGTGATGGGCTATGTCCTAGTTGTCTGCAGCTAGGAAGCTGCCACCTACCCTCTCAAAGTGTCTGGATTCTGCTGAAATACTGTTATTAAGAGAGGCAACAGTCAGCAAATTATCATGCAAACCTCTTAAACTGAGAATAATACATCAAGAAAGTACTCTTGAATAGTTACAGAACTGTGTATGAAAGCTGTAATCTTTTTTTTTTTTTCCTTTAAGTGCATGTAAAGGTGAGTGACTGCACCTCCCACTCATTAGAGAGGGAGACATTTGTTTGCTTTGTTTCATTGGTGTCTTAGCATAGTTCATCACAATTGTACAGACTTCTATAAATAAACTTGGTTTGTTGGTTTAATAAGGTTGGCTATCCCTTGATCTGAGGTGCAAAAGGTTTCCTGTCTGGAATTTGTCTTTTTAAAAGCTGACACTGTTTACCAGCCTGGATTATTTTATTTAAAATAGAATACTGTAAATTAATTAATGAAGAGCCTCCCTTTTTTCAAGAGCAGCTGGGTCACTGACAACTGAAGTTGCTCCTTAACACAAGAATCAAATGGAGCCTCCTAGAAGATCTCACTAAAACCAGACTTTGCTTGTCTTGTAGAAATCCAAACTACTTAGGTGATCAAAGATGCTAAAGCATGTAGATTAACTGTGAGAAGCTAATGGATGAGATGAAGCAAGACTGTCTCAGGAGGTGCATGGTGGGAGGATGAGACATAACAGGACTATTTTTATCAAGATGTAAGGAAAAAATATTTCACCCTTAGGACAGCCAGAGAACTAGGTTGCCCAGAGACAACCTAGGTTACTCTATTTGGAGGCTTTCAAGAGAAAGATGGATTAAGCCATGAGTAACATCATCCACCCTTGTAGTTGGATGTAGTGCAGGGGGTGACTGAAGATCTCTCCAAACTCCCCTCTGACCTGAATTATCCTGCAAGTAATTTCTTACTGCTTTCTCCAGTTTTGTCAGTCTTCCCTGCATAGACTGGCCCCTCCCCATCCCCCTTCCTCCATGCAGCATATGGAATTTGTCCCCCAGACTTGGTGGCTCAGCATGAGAAGTGCAGCATTTCCTGGTACATCCTTTCTGAGCCTCTTGGCCTTGTGTATCTGTAGGCTTCATGGCAGGGCTGTGATACAAAATTGTCTCCAGATTTATTACCCCTTTTTATAAAAAGAAAATAATTTTTCTTTTAATTTTAGTACCCCTTGCTGGTTATCCAGGTCAGTAACAATGCAGTTACAGAGAGAAGTCCAAGGGCAATTAAGAGGGACTTTAAAGGTGTTGAGGTGACTAGTTAAAGGCTTGGGGGCACAGGTGGTGTTTGCAGTAGTCCCTCAAGTAGAAGGGAATAAACCAGAAAGAGGGTGGAAAACACACCTGATTAACACGTGGCTTAGAGACTGGTGCCACCATTGGAATTTTGGGTTCATTGATTGTGGAGAAGTTTTTATGGCTCGTGGTCTGCTGGTGGCAGACAGAGTGCACCTATCTCAGAGGAAAAAAGATCCTTGCACAGGAGTTGGCAGGGCTCATTGAAAGGCCTTTAAACTAGGTTTGAAGGGGGAAGGGGATCAAATCAGGCTGGCTAGAGGTGAGCCTGGGGATGGAGACATTCAGTAAGACAGACAGACTGGAGAGCTGGACACAGAAGAACTTAATGAGGCTTAAAAAGGGTAAGTGCAGAGTCCTGTATCTGGGAAGGAATAATTGACAACAGTACAGGTTGGGAGGTGATCTGCTGGAGAGAAGCCACATGGAGAAGGACTTGGGAGTCCTGGTGGACAACAAGCTCTCCACGGGACAGCAGTGTGCCCTGGTGGCCAGGAAGGCCAATGGTATCCTGGGGTGGATATCCAAAGAGTGTGTCCAGCAGATTGAGGGAGGTTCTGCTCCCTCTCTGCTCTGCCCTGGTGAGACCTCACCTACAGTATTGCATCCAGTTCTGGGCCCCCAACTCCAGAGGGACAAGGGTCTACTCAAGAGAGTCCAGCAGAGGGCTGCAAGGATGCTTAAGGGACTGGAACACATGTCTTATGAGGAAAGGCTGAGAGACCTGGGGCTCTTTAGTCTGGAGAAGACTGAGAGGGGATTTATGAAACGTTTATAAATGTGTGAGGGCTGAATGTCAGAAGGAAGGGGGCAGCCTCTTCTCACTCGTGCCCTATGATAGGACCAGGGCCAATGGATGGAAGCTGGAGCACAGGAAGTTCCACCTCAACACTTCCCTGGTTATACATACAGGGGAATAATAAGGCACATTGATGCCATCTCATATTTTGGCTTTGGCAACCTTATTTAGCTAGAAAAAGGCTTGTCCAGACCCCTTTAAGCTTTGAATATTGGAGTTCTTAATTGTGGAAAATAAGTGCTATAAATTTGATACTTTACTGATACATAAGCAGTCTTACTACTTTCAGCATAATAACTTAGTCTTTTAAAGGGAGATGCTTAAGTAGCCAAATAATAGGTGATTTTTCTTTAAAAAAAAAAAATTGAATTGGACTGCTTAAGCATTCACTGGTTCTACCTTATCACCTCATCATAAGCCACTTGAGATTTTAGCCCCTCTTCATGAAAAAGAAAGAAAACCTTTTTTTTTCTGCTTGTTGGTTATACTGCAGGGATATCAAACATGAAAAAAAGAGTTGTGGTTGTAACATCTTAAGTTTTTCCACCTATTTGGAAATCCAGCCATTAGATACTCCCTTGGGGTTCTTTATGCCTTGACATTTATCTACATGTTAACAGCTTCTGTGGTCCAACTCTGTCAGTCCATCACAAGTAGGTGTTCCTCATGTGCCAGCCTTTGGACACTTGACTACTTCTTCCTTTAGCATTCTCCTTTCTACTGAGAAGCAGCAGTATATAGCTAAGAATATGAGCAGTTGAAGAAGGTACATACTGCAATTACCTACAAATAACAGAAGGCAGGATGAGAAAAGAGAAAAATGTAAAAGCATGCTAGAAAATGTAAAAAGATTCATCCCAAGCCTTTCCTAGAAGGGGGAGGGAAAATGTATATTCCTCTCAACAAAGGACTCCAGATGCTGACAGCTTCACCTTGTCCTTTCCAGCAATCTAGAGCTATTGACTTTGATACCCAGAGGAGCAATAGAAGGGTGAAAATAACCCTAGAAAAGGGATAGAAGCCAAGAAATAAGTTACAATTTTAACTGTATTACTGTGATTATTTCTACATAAAGTACTCTAATTGCATTATTCTTTCTTTTCTGTAACAATTAGATCTAGGCTACTAGCAATCCCCGAATTAGGTTAAGATTTCCATATTCTAACAATACATTATTAGCTTTACTTATATATATGTTATGCTTCCTCTTTGCCCATAAATAAGGTCTTCAGTGTAATGGAAGAGGCAACTTCAGGAGGAGCTCCTAGCAGCCTTCCTGTAAATGTGGAGAAGTGCTCAAGAAAGTACTCTGCTTTTTACTGTTGTGTGTGGTGGGAGAATGAGACACTGGCATAATTTGAAACTAGAGGTTCTGATTAAAAATAATGAAATACCCCTGTGAGGACAATGAATTAGCTTTCCAAATTGGCTATGCATCTTATCCTTGAGAGGTTTTGAACTGGATAAAACCCTGAGTAATGTGACTTTGGATCAAACCTTGCTGGGTGCAGGAGGTCCCTTTCAGTCTAAATTTTACTAATTTTATTTTTTTAATTTTTTACTAATTTTACTAATTTACTGTTTACAGTAAATTCTAAATAAAAGCTGAGTTTGCTGTAACTTGTCTGCTCCATACTCAAGCTGTTCTAAGACAACTGGTAAGAGATACCCAGGTTGCCAAATGTTTAGCTATTTGCAGAGGAAGATTATAGGTTATTGATTCAGTTACAGTCTGGCTTCTCTAAATATGCAGTTCATGCATAAATTTCTTAGTTTATATCTTTTAATAAAATGGAAAAAAAAGTAAAGAGCAGTTCTGCTACCATAGACCACTTCTGATAGGACAACGATGTATTTGTATACATAGAATATATTCTTTATCATTAATTTTTCAGTTGATCTTTGGTATTGAAGCATGAAAAGAATTACTGGAAATGAAAAATGTCTGTTTTCTCTCTAAAAGTGCTGGCACTTAGTGTCAGAGTGCACTGAATGCTTTAGAAACAATATCCTCGTGCATTATGAAGTAAGGCAGTGTAATTTTCTTTAATAGCTATGGAGGGGTTTTTGTGTTGTGGGTTTTTGTGTTTTTGTTTTTGTTGTTTGTGTTGTGTTTTGGGTTTTTTTGGTTGGTTTTTTTTTTTCTCTGTATCAAGCTTAAGTAGGGAAAAAAAAAGTTCATTAACTTTCTTTATGTTTTTGGATTCTTGTTAGAAAAGTGGATTCATTGCCCAGTGTTCAATGAGTCCAGTTCTCACATACTCAGAGACATTGCTGATTTATTTCAGTTGCACAAGCCCGAGTGCTTGGTGGTTTGCAACAAATCAAGCATGCCAAATGAAACTCTCTGCTTTATTTATTACAAAGTTAGTAATTTGCAAGCCCAACCTCTTAACAGTGATTGGTTAGTAATTTACACATAATTATAATATTGCTGACTCCATATTTCCACTACTGCACATGCTTTAAGGGCCTGAGCTGCCATGGCCAGGGTCTTTGACATATGGGTATGAATTTTAGTGTATTAATGAAGTCAGTTCACTTAAGGAGAGCACTAATTGCTGTTTAGCTGGTAGTACAAAATTACATAAAACCAATATAGTCTCTAATTCCATGTGGCTTATATGTTTTCCAAAGTGTTCCTTTGTCAAGGGCAAACAGTTCTTGAGTAAAAGTTCCTTGACTAATCAGAAAGCCTAACTAAATTCATAGGCAGTGTTTGGGTCACTGAAATTTCCCCCCTTTGAGACTTACATAAATATGCTTTATATTAATCTCATTTTAGAAGCTTACCAATGTACTTCAAAGGACATCAAAAAATCACATATATGCATACAGAGGCTAATAAGACTCCAGTCAATCACATCACTATTCTCTTAACCTGCAAACTCAGATCATGGAAGCAGGAAGTTTCACCATCTCCATCACCTCATGTAAACAAGAAAATAAAAGAACCATCCTATTATTTTCATTATTAATTTTTAGAAAGGTAGCACACTTTTATAGGTACCAAAAAAACAGTATCAATGTTATCCCCAAAGAACAATACAAGAAAACCTCTCTTTGTGTAAAATCTAAATGAAAATCAATATTACTCCAAGTACAGTTCATTTATCTCTGTGTATTTTCATCTTTGAAGCCTGAACTCGGTGAACCAATGGGTTAACCCCTGAAGAAATCCTGAACTATGTGACTAGAAAAGCATTTCAAATACAGCATAAACACTGAAAGGAAAAAGACCTAATTATTTACTTTTATGTAATTTTTAATACTTTACGCTTGAAGTCTTACTATAAATGAAAAACTGAGAGCAGCTATTTGTGTAAAGAAACACTCTGCTTGGAAATAATATGAGACTATGGAAGTAAATTGTTTTTACACTATCATTGTAAATTCAAACACTTTAATAAATGCTGTCTTCATCTGAAAAATACTAGATTAATTGTAAATGCAAAACAGCCATTTTCAATTTTTCAGGATTTGTTGACTATTAATTGGTTTTTATTTCCATTACTTCCACAGTATTTTCCCAAATGATCGAAGTCAGGAAGCTGAAGATAGTGAAGTATGATGGCAAAAACTGAAATTAAAAGTAAGCTGAGGAGTATTTTGTAAAACTGTAGTAGTACTTTGTATAATTGTTTTTAGCTCTTCTCCTAGTAAAGGATCTTCTGGGAAGAGTTCTACAATTCCACTTAGCAAGCAAAGTCTGAGAGTGGGAATGAACTATTCTAACAGTGTGGGATATATTATCTTTAACAGAAACTTTCACCTTGAGCTGAAATTCCTTTTATTGCTTAGCATTTAAGAGTTTTAAATATTACAACATTACAGAGTTTTTAATATTACAGCATTAACATCATAGAATGCACTCCTGGTTACTTGTCACTTTTGCATGTTTCAAGGCAGGATCTGTTCACAGCAGCTAATGTTCTTCCAGAGGCAGAGAAGGGTACAGAGGATGGAAAACTTATCTTTATAAATAGTATCTTGAAAGGCTTTAGGCATGAATACCCAGAAGCCTGCAAGTATACAATCCCAAATATTATAGAAATATAATAGGCTATTTAGCCTCTGTTGCAGCAGATCAGAAGGTTCCATGGGAGGCAGTGGGAATTGGATCGAGTCCTCATGAAGAATATTTTCACTCAGAGGTGACCCGAATTGCAATGTCACAGGACAAGACTGTTCCCATGGTGATTATTTTGTGGTATTTACCGAAAGCTAAGGCTGAGGTCTTTGTAGGCTGCCAAACACTAAAGTTTTGAATGCTGGGCAACGACAGTTTCAGTAATTCCTCTGGTCCTGCTCTCTTCAAGAAGTGATGTGTAATGGGATCTACTGGAATCTACCATAAAGTAAGTAATCACTGATGGTAAGTTTATTATTGGCTGATTACTAAGCATAAGTTATTACTATAAAATTAGAGAGTATTTAAAAACTGAAGGCTGTTTATTGCCCCTTTCATAGATTCATAGATTCATAGATATTAGGGGTTGGAAGGGACCTAGAAGATCATCTAGTCCAACCCCCCTGCCTGAGCAGGATCACCTTTGTTTTTCTGTGTTCCTGCTCATTAACTTCCACTTTGAAATGAATTCATTTTATCATGTGTTGTGTATTTATACAGTATATTATTTCCCTTTGTTGCGGTCCCTTGTCAAAGGGAATTTTAATGATAACTTACTCTTTGGGGTAAAAACCAAGTCCCATTAATTCACAGAAGATTTTTAATACATTCCATTTGTCAGGCTGTCTTTACACATATCAGGTCTCAACTAACACTGTTATTCAAAGTACTTCAAGTATTTTTGGCCTGACATCTTAGGGATGGTAGCAGATGGCCACAGTGGAACAGATGTTTTTTTCAGATGTTAAAGTAGGGCTGAAGTGGGAGTTTATCATTAATGTAATTTGGTATCAATGTGGTTGGAACCTCAACTTTGAAAGAAGAGGTTAGCTAAGCATCTGCGTGGGCTGCCAGAGGACAGAGAGTGGTCCATGCTGCATGAAAGCATTTCTAATTCACTGGCTGAGTATGGGCTTTTTCAGACACCAAAGGCTAAGTGTGGGTCTAAGCCCTATTGTTCTGCTTCACTTAAACTCTGTGCTTTGGCAAAGTGGCAACAGCAGAAATGAGGAAGGAGGCGCAGCAGTGTCGTTCCTTGAACAACCTTTCCAACTGTCCCTTCATCCTGCACCCTTCCCCTGTGAAATGGGGGAACATGGGGCTCAGACAGAGCAAGGTCTGCAGTGCTGGGATGGGGTGAGGGGATCTAGTGAAGCTGGGGCAGCAGTGGCTGGAGAAAAAGGAAAATGAAAGTGTGTGCCTCAAAGGGAATTCTTCTGAAGCAGACCCTGGCTTCACCTGCTCCACTGGTGGTCCCTGAAGTTGTTTTCCCACTCCTCTGAGCTCAGGAGAGCAACGAGGCAATGTTGCTACTGAGCATGCTGAACAACTCCCACATCTCAGGGCTGTTTCATAAGCACCCAAATGCCTTCACCAGCTTTTTGGCACAAGTTTGTAATAACACAGCTGTACCTTATTAGATTCTGGAAAAAAAAAGTGCCTGGAGTTTATTATTGCCTTTGGTTTCTCTATTAAAAAATATACATACACATACATATTTCTACCCTTAATTTACTACTGTGGCTGCAAATTAATCCCGAGAGAAGACCAATATGGTATTGTAGAAAGTCATTCAGTATTTGTCAAGTTCAGGGAGGGAAAACACCATTCAGCCGTGGCAGGGAGCTATGATAACCATCCATTGGGCAAGCACATTCAAAACCATTCTCGAGGAGTACACAGGTTTTGTGGGGCTTTTTGAAATTTCTACCTTTTTCTTTTTTTTTTTTTTTTTTAATAAGAATAAATGGCTACACATTGTACATCATACAGGAAATCAAAATCAGAAGACTATAGGTGCTTCAATAAAACGATGTAAAGTTGATGAAAATATCTTATTTGTTATTCATGTCTATAATCAGATGACAATTTGAAGGTTCAGAATTGAAATAATCTGGTGACTCTATTCTAGAAGTCCTATGACTGAGATTAATCTGCTCAAAAAATTTGAGACAAAGCTACTGAGTCTATTAGAGTAGCTATTAGTGAGGAGAAGCAGACACACAAAACCAAGGAGTAGTTTTTTGGAAGTGCACTGAGCCACATGAGTTGACCAATCTCCTTTAATGGATTTGCACTCGGGCTATTGTTACAATACCAGGTACTTTTTTAACTCTAACAATGAGCAAGGAGAGCAAAAGGTGAGTTTCTTGAGGGGTTTCTCTTGGTGTGGGAGGAATGAGACTGCAGTCTTTGGTTGCTGATGAAATTGTTTTGGTTGTTTGGCTGTGGAAGGAGCTAGACTTGCTGCTGAGTGGTCGAGATGGTGCTGCAGCTTACATCTGATAGAACGTTTACATGTTCTTTTTGTCTCCTATATCTTGATCCTAGAGTTTACATTCAGACATGAACAAAGCTAAGGCAAAATGCAATTTAATCAAGTAAGTACTTGCATTATCAAGAAAAGAAAAGAAAAGAGAAGGAAAGAAAAAAAGGAGCACTTATTTGTAATGGTGGAAGACATACAGTGAAATTTCTGATTCTAGGCAATAGCAGACTATGAGGCTTCAGAGCTAATTCACATTGGATGTGTTCCATTTCCACAAATTAAACACAGAGACCCCTGAAGTGGTAATCAGGGAGGGATGACAGGACAGGAGTTTTGCAAAATAGTCTCTTTTTGATCTTTAAATTGATTTGGGATTCATTTAGAACAGCAGGAAGCTTGTGAAGATCTCTCTGAACTAGTTGAGATTTCCTGCATAGGACAGACATATGGCTATAATAAGCTTTACTTTCTTACTTATCTGAACAAGCTGTATGAGATTGATTTATCTCTTTTCTATCAAGGGACCAAAAGCTTCACAGTAAAACAGTGGTGAGCAAGAAATATACTGGGTTTTTTAACAGCTTCCCAACTGGAAAGACTTCCAAATCCTGCAAATCTGTTAAGTGGAAAAGCAAAGATGCTGGGTGGGGAAGGGGCCCCACAAGAAGGCATTTAGGTTGTCAGAAGTTTTGCCAGGGAATATTCCACCACTTCTTTAGAGGGAGAAGCAGCATTCCTCTTCTAGGTGGGGAAGGGCTGCTATCAGAGCTGCCCTGCTCTAGTCTAATAAAATACTCCTTTGGGCCATTATCTTGTCTGAGACAACAGTCAGTGTGGGATGAGTATGACACCAATATAAGAAATGGTGCAAAAGTGCTCTTTCCCCTTGCTGCCTTCTCCCAGCTTCTCAGCATCCACAGTTCTGGAACATCCAGAGAAAGAGATTGTTTTGTGCTATTATACCTAGTAACTACCACTAGACCTGCCCTCTTTGGGTTGGTTTGTGGTTTCTTTTGTAATCAAAAGATTAGTAAAGCCACTACATTTTTCACATGCAATAGAAGATGAAAAACATTGAGAGGAGCAGCCTCTGAGGTGAGAGTCTATAAGAAGAGGTGTAAAGGTAGGGGAGAATCTATGATGATCTTCATCACATCCAAAATTTGCAGAGGAATTGTGTAGAGTGAGTGTGGTTGTAGACTTTAACATGGCTGACTTGTTGGTAAAGGTCTTGATTTTTTTCATTTTTTCTTTTCCCAAGAAAAGAATAGGTGAAAAGTAACTGAGAGAAAAAGTGGTACAAGTACTTTTCAGTTTGGGTAGTGCAGGTACATTTGTGATGAGCAGATGTCAGTGATACTTTTCAAAGCCTCCACTTCTTATTTAGAAAAAGAGAGCAAACTGTAGTATGAGCAGAATAGAAGCAGAGCACCTGCCCAATCAGCACCCCTCTAAGCTGGCTGGCTGCTGGTATGTGCTCCTTGCTGAGGTTTGAGCTGAACCAGTTCAGGATATTGGCTGATGTGGGGCAATGAGCATTATTCCTGTGCTCACTGTCTCCTCTGCTGTCAGGGTTCAGCTGGATGAGTTGTGCTGTCCTGAGAAAAGATTGTGGAGAAACTGTTTTAGAGCCTATGAGATGTCTCCGTGGCATTGCTGTCTTTCTTAATTACAAGATAATTCTGATGAGGACTTGTCCTAAAATCTTATTTGTTGCAGTTGGGTTTACAACATATGATCTGCTTATTATCCCTTTTTTCATCTCTTTCCTGGTGTATACTTTTCTAATTATATACTATATTGGCTGTATTCCTTCACTTTCTAGGCTCTTTGTTGTTCATTCCCATCCTACTAATTATCTTTCATTATTAATGAGATGCCAACTCCTGCCTCTAATCTCTATGGCCAACATTTTTTGTCTTTCTGACAAGCTCCTTCATGCTGTTTACCATGCTTTCTTCATGCTTTCTACATTCTTGTAAAACTTGTCAGATCACTATCACAGAAAAGACACAAGGTCTTGATCCCTTTGTTGAACAAAACTTGAAAACTTTTACTGATGTTTTTGTCATTTGAATGAAACAAATATCTTATGTGAATTCAATCTGTGACTGCCTGATTGCTTTTACTTGTAAATATTAATTCCAGTACTTTCTTGCATTAATCATAGGGCTTGAAATAAAAGTTTTGTTTAAAATTATTTCTGCTCTTGTGTTTGTGCCTGCTTCCAGCATCCTGAAAAGGCATCTTTGTATGGACAGAGGACATTGTCCAATGCAATAACCAAGTATGAGGTCTCGGAGAGCATCTTTCTTTGCTGGCTCCACTGTTACTTTTGTCAGGGATTTGTTATTGATGTTCTTCAAGAACCTCCTGGATTTCTTATGCCCTGCTGTGTTGTTCCTCCAACATTCATCAGGGTGAATGGAGTCCCTCAAGAGGACAAGGGGCTGAGATTATCAAGCTACTTATAGCTGTCTGTAGAAGGCCTCATCCACTTCTTCCTAGTCAGGTGGCCTGTAGCAAACATTCACTACACTGTCATCCATAATAGTCATCTCTGTAGTCCTTGCCCACAGATTCTCAGTAGATTCATCAACAATCCCCAGGCAAAGCTCTATGCTGTTCTATCCCATAGAGGACAATTCCCCTTTGTTCTCTTCCCAGCGGCCTAAGGGCCTACATCCCTCCAGCCATGCAGACCATTCCACCATCTCATTGTGATTCCTAAAAGATCATAGCCCTGCAACTCCCAAGAGCTCTCTAATACCTCATGTTTATTCCCCATGCTGTATACATGAGTGTACAGGTACTTTAGAGGGTAACACTGGTTGGTTTTCCCATAATGGTACCTTGTGGGCACTTTCTTGCTCACATGCAATTGATTGTAAGTAATTAAAGTGTACTTGTTTAATTCTGTTCAATTGATTTTATGCTTGTTTTCATACAATAATCTCAAGCCCTTTGCTTGTCAACCCTGTCCATTGCTTTCTCATAGGGCTGCTGGTAACTCTTTCCTCATCATAATGCACATAACTTTCTGTTCCATCCTCCAGAACAGTTGTTTTACAGAATTACTTGTCCCTTCTGGAAAAACAAAACCAAAACCAAACCAGGTTTAAGAATGTATGATAGGGACAGAAAACTCTATTTTGTCCTTGAATATGCTTACTGGAGTTGCTGTTTCTTTTCATGCTCTGCAGGAAAGACTATATGTGTGCATTGGTGCTAAGTAGCTAGGAAGAATAGTCTTTTACCTTTGACAGAAACAAATGTTACAAAAGTCTCTTCCAAAAACCTGAACCACACAATAAGTTTTCAAAGAAGATAAATGGTTTGCTATGTTCACATGTTTATTAATATTTCTCAGTAAACTCAAAGGTCATACAGTTCTCAAGTGGTCAAACAATGGTCTACCACAATGGCTGTTGCATCAGCTCTCTCCCCCTGCCCCCTCCAAGCCTTAACATACTTTCAGCTTTGCTCCATGGTCTAAATGAAGACACTGAAAGTGTTAGGGTTAGGACTGAATATTTCTGACACAAGCTATGTGAATCTCGCAGAAAACTGAGGAGTAAATAAAACTGTGACTGTTCTCTACAGAAATCTGTTTTTTTGGATTCAAAAAACATCTGAAGCTTAGGCTCATGATAGTACATTTAAACCAATTCACCAATTTTGTCCAAAAAGGAGGAAAAGGATCTTATAGAAAGATTTAACTTTCACTCAGGAGAAGATGAAATCTTGGCCTTAAAATGCTATGACAACCAGATCTGTTAATGTTATAATCTGCAATAGTTTAGTCTCTGTTTACTCTGGGCAAACACGGTTTTGGTAAATGGTGCTGTTCTTCCAGTCCTGTGGGGAAAGTCCTTTGTCTATTCATGGAGCACATATTGTGCTCCCAGGGTTGCTTCATCACTCTGGCATCATCAACCACTGCCAGGCCCTCCTGCCTGCCCTGGCAAAAGGAAGCCTTGGGGAAAGAGGCAGAGAGACATAGGGGTACCCCATAGAGGAAGCTGATGGTTTTTATTAAGAACTCCTCTTATTTCTAAGCCACCAGTTCTTACTTCATAACTACCACAGAAGAGTGCTCCCTGGTACCAGAAGCATCACCTTTGTACCAAGAGCATCACCTTCATTAGCAGACAAGCAAAGGCAATTTTGTGAGGAGCATGGTAGGAAAAAGAATGTGTCAAGAAGCTGCACAGGAGCTTGTGTGTGAGGAGAGGGAACCAAAAACCCTGAGTGTCTGAAACTCTGAAAGAATAAAGCACGCAGACTGGAGGTGGTCAGGTTCAAGCTGTGTGTCATCCTGAGTGTCAAGAGAGCCATATGAAAGCAGCTGTTAAGAAAGTTACTGGATCAGTGGCTAGGTATCTGTCAAAGATATCTGGTAAGTTAAGTCAATCAGGTACCAAAGAACACTGAATTTCCAGAAAGAAAGAAATACAGTTAAAGTCCTCACAGTAAAATTGAGTAAAAAGATCTTGGGGAGAGGCTGTCTAACCCAAGAGCATCTTGAAATAGGATATTGACATCTAAAACTGAGGAAAATATAGATGGAAATTCCCAATTTAAACTTTAAAAACATCATCCAAACCGCACCAGAAATCAAAATAAAAGCAACAAGACTCCAAGTGTTAGAAAGGGGAAAGTCTATATTATCCTGGATGATATGAAATAAGCACCAGAAACGCCAATAGAAATAGGCAGAGGAGAATGGAAATTAAAAGGTCCAAGGAGGAGATCGCAAAAGGCAGTCAGCATGCACTAATAGGGAGCAGTAGGTAGGGCTACACAAGGGAAAAACAGAAGCTGAAGCAGCTCCCAGCATTTATAAAGGGATGGTCAGCCAACAGGAGCAAAATTGTTTCACAAAAGCCCAAAGACAAGGACTTACAAGAAACTAGGTAAATGTATTTTGTACAACACAAAAGAATTATTTTGAAGACATGAAAGGGAGAGCTGTGTCAGGAAGCTGAAACCTCACTTATTGGCTGAACTCTTACTATACATGTACCAGGCAGTGAGGTATTGTTTATGTATAGTAAGAAAAAAAAAGATAAAAATGTACTCTTGTGAAACATGATTCAGAATGTACTGTGCCAAGATAATTTCCCTGGCATAACTAATTTAGATAAAAAGACAAAATCAAATCTTGGAAAGAAATAGCTTACATTTGTTTTTTTTTAGAGAATAAAATATTTATTCCATGCTTGTAAACGTGCCAGGGCTTGTTAGGAGGGTGTGCACATTAAGTACACATGTACTTACAGACACAATGATTGATTTAGAAATATTGTAAAGGTGTGAGAAGGAAATTGCTGTAATATAAGACGTATTAATGCCAAAACTACAGCAGCAGAAAAATCTACAAATGTTTCTTTAGTGCCCCAGCAAAAATGCAGAGAAGAACTTGGTAAATAGAACAGCAAAGAAAAGCCTATTAAATGGCTTAATTAAATGATAGTAACTGTGGAAAATGAACATGTAGAAGTTTGCTTAGCTTTAGCTCCAGTAACTAAAGCAATAAAAGTGGCTAAAACTGTATTCTGTTAGTCTCAAATGAATATAGATGTAGAAGTATATCAAAGAATGTGAAAAATAAAATCAGAACTGCCCAAGGGAAGTTTGTAATGATAACTTCAGAAGCTTAAGATCTGCAGTTGAAAATGACCTAGATTTGCATGCATGTGCCTGGAGGAAACTGAGAGGGGAGCTTATCAATGTCTACAAATATGTTAAAGGTGAGTGTAGGGAGGACAGAGCCAGACTCAATGTCATCCAATGACAGGACAAGAAGCAACGGGAGTAAGTTGGAGCACAAGAGGTTTAGGGGAAACACAAGGAGAAACTTTTTCCTAGTGAGGGTGCCAGAGCTCTGGAACAGGCTGCCCAGGGAGGTTGTGGAGTCTCCCTCTCTGGAGACATTCAAGACCTGCCTGGATGTGTTCCTGGGTGACTTGGTCTAGGTGATCCTGCTCGGGCAGGGGATCCCTGAGGCCCCATCCCTGGAGATATTCAAAGTGAGATTGTACAGGGCTCAGAGCAGCCTGGTTTAGTTGAGGGTGTCCCTGCTCACTGCAGGGGGGTTGCACTAGATGACCTTTGGAGGCCCTTTCCAGCCCTAACCATTCTATGATTCTATATTTGAAAATGTCTGATATAATAGTTTTTTCTTATGGAAGACAGAGTTGTAAAGATAATCATCCCTTTCTGAAACTAGCATGATCGACACAGGTCAGCTGTTGACATAAGGCAGAGCAAGATATACAGGTTTCTGTCAATACTTCATTCTGTTTTAAGATACTTTCCTCCCCTCCTACAGTCTTTTAACTCAGAGCTAAAATTACACTTTTCTTACAAGTTTTTAATCAAATATTTAGAGATTTTTTATATGATAGATTAGAGAATGCAATTATTTATAAAGAAGATAAAGAAAAACAGAGTTTAAAATTAGACTATATTAATCTAACTAGATTATACATTAACTGGTGGATTGATTGTGGCAGCTTGGTGGATGTGTTATTTCTGGCTTAGTTACTCACACTCTCCTTTTCCAGTAGAACAGTAGGAGTGAGCACTGAACAGTCAAGACAAGGAACAAAAATAATAATAAAAAAGATTTTAAGCTTCTATTCTGAAGCTAACATTTCAGAGGATTAACTGAAGGTCTATTAGAAGCTGAATGAAAGGAAAATATACAGTTATGTCACAGCAGTAAGAATACAATTATTTCCATTCACTGTTTATATTTCTTTCTCCAGCAGATGAGATTAAACCTACAATAGCAGATACGAAATTTTGTTGGGAAGGTTGCTTTTTAAAGATTGTTAACATCATGTGGGCAAAAGAACAAGGACTTGTAGGCATTTAATGGGGAAACCAGAGCCCTTAAAGACTCATCAACACACTAGTTGGTGCAGCACTACAAGGAAGCTGGGGAGCTTGTACTGAGCACATGGTGAAGACTGTGGCAACTTCAGAGAGGCTGCATTAACCATGGCTTAGATGGCAGGAGTGGTTCATCTTCAAGATATTTGTGGGGACCTATGGAGAAAATAGTCCATAGATTATTTTAGCATGTAGATTTAAGGAATCTGTGGCTCCCAGAGGTGTGTGGGATCCCAGTAACTTGTATGTCCAAGCAGTCCAAGCAAATGGAACAAGCTTAAGGAACTCCATTGAAAATGTTTTTCACAAAGTGCAGTGAACAAATTAAACTAATTCAAAACAAGCACTGCATAAAATAAATACAGGAATGTAATGAGCAGAAAGGTAAGAACCTTAACACTGATGTAAATGAAGTTGTAAGACTGCCAGCTGGCTGATAGCTCAGGCCCACAGCTTGCCATAAGCACCAATGTCAGGTTAGGGGGAATTCCCCAGCCTCGAGGGCACCATGGGTCCTGATGGTCCTGACCAGCCACAGCTGGGGCTTTCCCACACCCAGGGGCTCTATTTAAGCTCAGCCCAGGACTATCACCCCCATCTAGGTGTGGGGGGGGGTGCTGGTGTCCAGCTCAGCTCTGCCTGTGGAGTAGCTTGCTCTGCTTCCCAGATGTGGATTGATGTCCTGGCATGGCTTGTCCCAGTGACTGTGAGTAGAGCTGACTCAAGCCCTTTGGGTTGGCTTTCTGCCCTGCCCTGCCCCTGTGCCATGAGGCTGGACCCTCTCAGTTGGACCCAACAGCCATCTTTTGGGACAGACTATGCCACCCTGGGGATGACCTTGTACTTGGCCCTGCAGGAGCAGCTGCCGTTGCTGCTCCCTGTCCCAGAACCAGGACCTTCTCCATGCACGCAGCCTTCATTTGAGGAACTCTGCCCCAAGGAAGGGTCATGGGTTTGGTCTAATTGTTAGAGCAATGCTGTGCTATGACAAATAAGCAGGCAAGTACATTTAATTTGATTCCCTGTTTCTAAGCCAGCCAGGTTAAACCTTTGCTTCATGGTTCTGTTTTGCAGCGCCTGAACTCTGCAACTCTCTCCTGCTGTCATTTCTGTCTGTGGAATATAAAATGCTCAAGCCTGTGGTGGTTGTTTGTCTCTTAATTCCTTCTCTCCCCTTACTTCTTTCTTGGGCCCAGGTTAAAAGCCTTAATTTGTAAAATTGGTGTATTTAAAATATTTAGATTTTTTTTTTCTCTTTTCCTTTTTAAGTGATTAAGTAATGGTGGTTCCCAAGATGCTACAGACACAGTGATTTACCTAAATTCTCCTGTTCCTTGTAACAGGAGCTTCTTGTTTACTTCCCCTGAGCTTCCAATATTCCCTAGATTGAAAAGGGAAGCTTTAAGTCTAACAATTCAGACTCTGTAAAAAAAAAAAAAAAAAAAAATCTCCATCATTGCTCAGTCTTATACCAGAAGTTCCAGCTTCAGGTTATTTATAGAAACTCTTGGTGGAATGACTGTCTGATACTAGTGATCAACAGAAAGAAAGCCTCACTGGAGTGTAGTGACTGCTTCTCTGATTCACGCTCTTGAAAAGATAGTGCAGAGCTCTGCATGATCTGAAAAACACACAGGAGACACCATCCATTAGTCTGCTCTAACACATCTTTGTCCACGGGTTCAAATGATTTATTTACAGTATAAAACAGTAGAATCCGTTTTCTTGGTTCCGTATAGTTTCAGACTTTGAGGAGTAGCTGGACCCGGAGAAACCCAGAAATTCCAGCTTTTGAATATGCATCAAATTCAGAAGAGCAAGATGCCTGAAATTCTCCCTGTTTTGCTCCAGGAGTATGCCAGAGTTGAGTCATATAGAAGGAATCAAAACTGGCAGGAGATCCAGCTATAAAGATTGCCTGGTTCTATGAGTAAAGGCTTCAATCTGCATTCCTGAGTAAAAGAGGAATCTCAGCTAACTTCCCTTTTCACAGTTAACATCTGTTCAGTAGGTGATTGCAGTGTTTTAGTACTTCAGGGTATGGGGACCTGTGTTTAGGGCAGAATTTCTCATCTTATTTCTGTCTTTTTTTCTATCTGCCTTCCCAAATCAATATTCAGTCAAGTCCCTGTAGACAGAGTATGAAATCTCAATCAGACTTCCTATCATTTTTTTCTTGTTGGTGTCTGGTAACTGTATTAAGGTGAGGGTAGGGATTAAAATCAGCAAGGGATTAAAATCAGAAATTATTGCCCCAGACCTTCCCAAGTATTTAGGCACTTAAATATTTGGTGATTGCTCAGATCCTCCACAACAGCTTGTTTCTATTAGCTATATTGCTTCAGTTTAGAATAGTGCAGAGACAGTGCTTAATATCAGATACAGTGATTACCATGTTATCTTGCTCTTTGAAATCTCAACTTTCATCTTCAAGTTTTGAAGTCAAAGCAGACATCTGTCTTTCTTCCTTTGGGCATACTTATGGCAGTAGTTCTTCAGTTTTGCAGAGTTTTCTGGCAAGGAACTAAGGGTGCTTTCTGTAACAAAGACACGGGAGAAAAATGAGGAAAACCAGGCTCTCTTCTTGCAGAGGCCACCAAGTCCTTTGTACCAGTACTTGGTGTTGGAAACTACAAGGACAGGTGAAACTCATACTGGGTTGTATGCACCAGACTGCAACAAGAACCCTGAGTTCAGAATGCTCCTCAGCAGCATAGATGCAGCCTTGTTTTCCAGTCCTATAGATTTTGTTTTGACTGTCCCAGTAGTAATGATGGACTTGTAATAAATGCTCAAGTGTTGCTTTAACTGGTGGAGTTTAGAGTGCCATCCTTATATCTTTCAGTGAAACTGGGGGATGTGTCTAGAGGGGTCTTTCTTTACCTTCTTATGGTATGTCACTTTTGCAATAATGTAAGCAAAAATAGGGTGTGGGAAGGAAGAATCAGCAGTTTTTGAAGACTCCCTGTTCTTGTGAAAGAAAAGGGAGGTGATACCGAGTCAAAATGACAGAAGCAGCACACAGCTATGGTACTCTTCCTGCCAGCAAAAAGTAGGAATTTGGAGCAAACAAATATCTTGAGGCATTAAATGAAAGCATTACAAACCTCTGATGCTAAAGGTGATGCACACTGTATGTTATTCACCATCAAGCATGAAAAAGCAGCAGCCCTGGTGTGTTGGGGGGGGTATGCATAGACTTTCCTCAGCAGAACATAATTTTGGTCCCTGTTGTAGGTTACTGGGGCAGAACAAATCTCCTTTGAGTGGGGAAGTAATGATAGTTCTCCAAAGGCAGCTCTGCCACTACATGGCTGTGTAGGCTGGGCTTGGGAACTTTGAAAAAGAGCCCCTTTCTCCCTCAGAAATGTGAAACCAGAGCTGACCCTCTGATGCAGAGAGTTGGTCTAATTAATTCTGGCCCTAGGGGAGAGGAGCATTGAGAACCAAAAAAACCCTATCATGAGACTTACAGACAAGTAGGGCAGGAAGACCAAGCCCCCGGTCCAGGCTGACAGAGAATCTGCAGCCTACTCAGACAGCCTCTTGCTGGCCTTTACCAGCATTATCATTCATATCACTCTAAGTTTATTTCTAACTTCTAACTAATGTTCCTTGCTGTACTACAGGCATATTATTACTCATTCTCTCCAAAGACAAGAGATTCTTTCCTTTTATTTGCAAAACACCTTTTACATATTTTAAGGTTGTTTTATTTAATTTCAGCCCTCACTTCTTTAAGCCTAATAACTTTAGATTTTACTATTTATTTATTTTTAAATTTAAGGTCATAGAATTTGGATATCCAATAATTTCCAACTCTTTTCTGAGGTCTCTTTGGTTTCATGATGTCTTTCCTGAAGTGCTGTGTCCAAAACTGAAGAAAAATATATGTGAAGCTTGGCAAATCCTGTCTTTTTTTGTTGTTGTTGTTTGGAAAACAGTTGAAGATTATTTTTCTCATTTTTTTTTCTCAATTTTTGGCCCAAACAAGGATAAACATTGTTGCCCTGAACATTATAGTCCAGGAGTATGGTGCCAGGCTCTCATTACTGCAATGTGAACCTTTCAGTTCATACTAATGTAGAATACTACAGCTATGATTTTACATGACTAGAAGTAATTTGTGTGCTAATGAAGATTTAAGTTATTGTGCCATGTCTTTTAGTGTCCCTTGTAATTAAATTTATATGTTGTTTTCAATGTCAATTGAATCATACTGTAATGCCTTGTTTTGCAACAGCTAAGAACTTGCCTCTTTGCTACCTCAGATTTACTTTTGAGAAAGTGTCCCAGGGTTGCCCAGTGTTAAAGGTGCTACTGCAGGGCAAGAAAATTGCCTTTCTGTTCCAGAGAAAGTATAATAAATGTGCTAGTGTTCTCAGTGTACAAAATATTTCCAGAATGATGGCCCACAGAGTGAACTCATTCAGGAAAAAAAAACACCCCAACAAACAAAAGCTAACAAATGAAGAAAAAAAATGTTTTTTTAGATTGACTAACTCTGAAATGTAACCAAACTCTATTGCTTTATCAGCCTTTAGTAGGAATGTCCAGCTGTTACTGAATAATATGGACAGTTGAGCAGAACAGTGGCTGCTTCTGGGCATGCAGCCTGGAATTTGTAACCAAGGAAACTGAGTAGAGCTTCATGCAAATGTGAATGTCTTTCAGGTACATCAGAAAGATCTGTGGAAAGAATAGGAAACTGTTTGTGCCAGAGATGACCAACCCCATATAGAAAGAATAGACTCCATTGTGTATTCTTACACCATTTAAATGACTAATCCTGAGAAACATGATAAAGGAAGCCACAGAGTGAAATACATTAATGTAAAACATGTCTCACTTTTCACCCAACCCACTGAAAATACTACCTTTTAAAGAAAAACAAAGTATTTAATTTAATTTTATTTAATTTAAGTCCATAGAGAAACACTTTTGTATTGTATTGATAGCTCCCCAAGATAATTGTGTCTTGGATTTCTGAAGTTTTATTTAGCTTATGCTTTCAACTTAAACTTACAGACTACTAAATCTCAGCATTTAGATATAAAATAAAGGCAGAAAAAATGTCTTGAAATTTCTCTGTAGAAAGTCTAGAATCAATAAGATGTTCCTTGTGCCATGTCCCTGTGAGAAAGTGTAAACAAAGAATAGGTACATTTTTTTTCATTTGTAAACTTGAAAGTGTAAGTTAACTTAAAAAAAGAGTACACATGTGCACATAAATATGTATTTATAGTTAAAAAATAACAGAAAAAGTATAAAAACAGTTTTCTCCTTAATTGCAAGCAAACATGAAAAATACATAATCCTTAAAACACTGTTAGAATATTTTAAAAAGTTTTATTGAATGACCCCATGCAGAAGTTTATAGTTATTCTTTTTATAGAAAACCAAGTAAAACGCAGATCTTATCAAATTTGCACAGTCTGTAAGGATTTAATCAAGAAGTTCTTTAAACTCCTTGGTATTTTCTCTGAAACAAACCCTAGCATAAGAGTAAGCTTGTCTGATACTTCTTGCTAACTGTTTGCAACTGATTCTTGCTCTTCCTGTTTGTTGGCTACCCTAAAATGTATTAATTCTTTCAGGAATGAGGTTTTGGATACATACACCCAGAAATATTCCTCTAACACAAAGGCATTAAGAATATCCTAGAGGAACCTTAAGAATAATAGATTGATATTTAACTAGAGTGAGTTTATCAAATGAATGCTGGAAAATATATATTAAGAAGCACAAGTAAAGCAGAGTCATGGGTTTGTATATGTATATGATAGGGATATAAATGCTCAGAAAGGCAGAAACAAAGTTTAGATGTGAATTTCTGAAGTTCAGGGGATAATTCTGTCCAGCATATAATTTTAGTAAGTTTGTTGTATCCAGACTTGGACAAGATGCTTATGTATTTATATGCTGATTAACAACTCTAGTGTATGCATAGGTGCAAGCAAAACATGCCATAAATGTTGTGCTGAAAATCTGTGATGTTCAGCTGTATCTAAGAATTGCTGATGCTGTTTTGGTCTTTGTCAGCACACAGCAAAGGAGAAAACAGGCCACAGAGATTGCAGTGGCCCCATATCCAGAGAGTTAATTCTTCCAGATAAAGGAAAGAGAACTTGGTTAAGGAGAGTTTTATCTATTCCTCCTGGGACTGGAGTCTTTGGTGACATTTAACTATTAGTACTTGGAGGTACTAAATGCTCCTCAGACGTGTTCTCTCTCTTTCTTGAGGCTGTAAAGAAAAATGCCTTTTGTTCTTTTTTTGGCAACATATTAATATATTTTAGCCTTTGTCAAAGAAGACTAAATGCAGGGAGAAATAACCCTAATTGTCCAAGTGCATATGCCAATTCCTTTGGTAGGGGTATACAGTGAATTGCAGAACTTTGGGAATAGGGCTGTTACCTCTAAGATAATTCATCACTGAATTCATCAACACACCTAGTTGTTTTGAAGATTAATCACACAGAAAATCAGAAATGAAAGCCTCTATGATTATACTAAATAGTTCAAATGAGAAGAAAGCCAAAACGCTCCACATGTTTGAGTGTGAATGTGGGGAATGCAGGCAGTTTGCCCACAGTGAAAATAAATTTAAAGTGATTTTTCTTTGAACACCTGTAGTACTGTCAAGTCTTTGGAGAACTACTTGTTTTGGGGTTTTTTTGGTTTGGTTTTTTTTTGTGTTTGGTTTTTTTTGTTGTTGTTGTTTTGTTTTGTTTTGATTAATGGAAACAGCTCCTTGGATGAAATAACCCTTTGAAAAACTGCAACATGCTTATTAGTATGATTGTTAAGATACCTGGATCATAGCATACAGATCTTTTATTGTGTGTGGGGAATGGGCCATGCTCAGTCCACCACAGCTCTGGACTGCTTCAGAGCATGCATTTTACAGGACTATCAGTTACTCTTCTAGCAGATACTGTACCCATATTATCGAAGGACTGGGAGTGGCAGTAAAACTGATCCAGACAACAATAGTGTCATTAGTCTGATTCAACAGTGGGCAAACGTTTAGAACAGATTTTAATGGAAATAAGTAATCAAGCAGGACAATAAAATGGAATATACATTTTGCCAAAGGTAGATCACTCTGTACTGATCTGATATTTTTGATTAAAGAAGATAAATACTATTGATTTATCTCCCTGCTGAGGAGAGGCTGAGAGAGCTGAGGCTCTTTAGCCTGGAGAAGAGGAGACTGAGGGGGGACCTCATC
>JAOEGS010011913.1:90644-135100 GCA_025447755.1 Corythornis vintsioides | reverse complement strand
ATGAAATATAAAAGCAGGTTATTTCTTACCTGGTGAGCTGAAGGCTCTGATTGCTGGCTTATATGAAATATTTAGATCATGCACAAGAGATAACTCATAGGATATAATGTTGATGTATGATGGGAAGCTAGTCTTTATTATCACAGGTGTAAATTTTCACACCTCTGTTATCAATTTTGCAATTATAACTGGGTTTCCCAGTAAAGTAATTTACTACTCACTACCATATAGGATGAAGAAAATGAACATTTATCCACCTTCAACTCAATTAAATATTCATCATTCCCCAAAAATGGGGGAGAGAGGATTTAAATCACTTCCAAACTGTTCTTCAGCCTTGCTTTTTTTTCTTAAGGAGGAAGAAGTCTGCCTTGTGAAAAGCATAGATTTGATGCAAAAAAAAAAAAAAAGACAATAGGAGTGTAATACATTCAGGGATGCGGCACAGATTTGGCTCATCAGTCACTTGTGTTGTGGGAGTCCAAAACAGTAATAAAATCAACACAAATCCAGCTTTAGCACGAGAAGAGAGGGTTGATTCTCAAGTCGAATGAAAGCAGCATCATTCCAGCTCTGATTAAAGTGAGCAGGTTGTGCTTGGAGAGCAGAAAGCATAACAAAGTTCGTTCTGGCTCATGGTTTTCAGCTCGGATGAGCAAACACTTAGCAAACACTGACCTTTCCTCATTTTTGCCTCCTCTGGGAACTTAATATTTTGTGCAAGAAATTTGAGATTTCTTTGCCTGCAAGTAGCAATTTTGATGCTTTGTTAGTTTCAGAGTGTTTGACTTATCTTTTTAATATGAACCCATGCTGGACTCAGGGAGAGTTGCCTCCTCCTTCCCACAGGAGCTCTGTCCATGGGTCATGCTGAGCTCTGAGCTCGGTGGCACCTCATCTCCACTCCAGCACTGTCAGACAACTCATTTTTAAGGCTAAAGATAAATATCAGATACTTTCCCAGCACTGCCCCCAGAGCTGAAGCTGGATGCTATGGAAGAAGCCAAATTCACAACTGCAAAAAAAAAACCAAAACCCTTTATCATCCCTATCAGCATTAATTACTCAGGAGCTTAACTCACAGCACCTCCCTCCTTCTCTCCTGCTTTTCTCCTGTCCTGCCTCTGCTCTGTCAAACCTTCCATCATTAAATCTGTGATTTCTCGTGGCTCTAAACATGCTCGGGTTGTTGGCTAATTCTCAGCGAGACTTTTATTCCAAAGGCTTCTCCAACAGCCTGATTATATAATAACAGCTTGCTCATTACCCCGAATATAAATAGTTGAAGTATCCCCCGAGAATGGACACAGCTGGTGGAACTTCCCATATTAGCACCGCATTAATATTTATGGCAGCACTGTGTAAGTATGCAAAATATTGGCATCCCTCCATGCAAAAGTTTACACATCTGTCATTAGTGACTCTGCCCCAACATCACAGGCAGGTTGGGGAGAGAGAGAGGGTAGCCTGTAACCCAGCTGACATGGAGAGGAGACAGCTCCAGCTCTCATCCAGCACCATCTCCTCTGCAGCAGAGTCACCGGGGGAGGGATGGGAGTCCCCTCGCCCCACCGCTCTCCGTATGGCCACCGGCATCCATCTGATTAATGGGGGGTTTGTTTTGGCTTATGAAGTGAAATATTAAAGGACGTGATGAGAACCAGCTAATTGTACATATAACCTTTAAGATGTCTCGGACAGGATTCTAGCCTTCACCTAGGGTTATAAAAAGAAAGTAATGGGGCCATAAAAACACATTTAAGTATGCCTTTAAAGTTAAGGAGAGTTTAATTGCGGGCGCTGGGGTGCCTGGGAGGAAAGTCTTTCACAGGTAACATGTTCCTGGGAGAGGCTTAGCAAGGACCACGCTCATCATTGAGCTCCCAGGCTTCACCTGCCCTGAGGGGCATTGGTTTGTACTAATAAATGTCCCAACCGTAGGACAGATTGTAAATGAAAGTGATATTTAATGGCCCAGATTCTCCACCAGTGTAAAGAAGCCCCCTCCACTGCTCGTGCTAGGCCTGGCTTGGCTTGAATCCAGATGTTACTGACCTGTGACTACATGATTTTGGGAAGGTCTAGAGAGCAGTTGCAATGAGACAGCCCCTGCCAGGTTCACAGCAGCCTGAGAAGATACACCAGGGTCCCTTGGCATCATCATGCTCCCACCCAGACAGGACCCTGCACTGTGGGAAAAGGAAAACAGAAGAGGGTTTTTATTTTCACTCATAGTTACTTTTAGTCCTTCAGGCCAAGATGCAGATTAATCTGTGGCTAACTTCAGAATTGCTTTGGTGCCCCAGGAAGACTGTGGCAAGGCAGCTGGGGGTCACCATGGGGAGGCAGCATGCCCAGAGCAGACAAGACAGCTGGCCCCAGCCTCCCTAAATGCAGGATGATATTCAGCAAAGCACCAGGAGGCAGGAAGGAGCTGAGCAGGCTCAGCAATAGCTGCACATGTGTGAAGGTGCAGAGCAGAGCTCAGTCAAGCTGCTGCTTTATAATACTTTTTTTTTTAGCTAGAAAAAAACCCTTTAATTGAAGGGAAATAGATGAACAGAAAGCAGAACAAAATCAGGAGCATTTATAGTGACTATACATCCAGGAACACCTTGAGGCTACACCATAACTCTCAGAGCCTGGGTTTGCAGGCTTGGGCACAAGAAATTCCCACTTGACAACTGTCTGATGAACCTCAAGGGACGGATAACTCTGAGTGACAACTAAATAGGGACAGCCAGACCTTAGTCACATGCCTAACAGAGCTGCAGGAGGTACCTCACTGGCTGAATGACCCTCTCAGAGAAGTTGGTGTGGTCAGAGAAGGACAGTGCTCCAGTTGTGTTTCCAAGCCAGTATCCTGCTGAGCTGCTCTGACACCAGGGATGCAGCTTTGAGTTCAGCATTGCCCATCTATTACCACTCAGCTGCTGCCAGGGGTTTTCTCCGCAGTGGGAAGCACCAAAGTCTTTGGTATTGGCAGATTTCAGAAGAATCGGTATCAGCTCTGTTCAGGTCTGTTTGCCAGCTTGGGGCTGCAAAGCATCAAGGGAAGAGATGTGCAATAGCTGCTTTGCTGCTCCATCAACCAGTCAATTCCACATTCCCCTCGGAGCCAATGGTGATGGAGCAAGACGCAGTCTGTTGGCAAGGGTAGAGATAGTGCAGGCGTTCTCCACCTCAAAAATGTGGCTGGTGACACAGCTACAGAACAGTTAATATTTGGGGACAATTCCTCACAGGCAGGTGGAGGTTTAGTCAGTGGACTCACAAACTTGCCCGAGGTCCCACAAACCTGACAGTGATGTAGGAGTGCAGGCAAAGGAGTGACAAAGTGACCTGCTGCTGGTGGCAGGCACCCCTGTGAGCACCAGGGAGGGGAAGGGCAGCAGGACCCCGGCTCCGGGAACCTCCATCCTCTCTGGTGTTCTGGGTAAAATTAATTGATAAAACATAATCGCTGTATCAATGCCTTTTTAGAAAAGATAAAGTGCATTTCAAAGCTAATTTAGGCCTGCAGACAAATGGCTTAAAGAAGAGCTACTGTGCTGAAAAATGCCCATGTCATTTTTTCCCCAAATCATAGTTTCAATGCACACAGCCTCAGCC
This sequence comes from Corythornis vintsioides, assembly GCA_025447755.1. Taxonomy (NCBI): domain Eukaryota; kingdom Metazoa; phylum Chordata; class Aves; order Coraciiformes; family Alcedinidae; genus Corythornis; species Corythornis vintsioides. The sequence continues at coordinate 131,488 of JAOEGS010011913.1, read as the reverse complement.
TGACATTCTGAATTATGGCTTTTATTAAACATTAGTAATAGAGTGCACTTAAATCATGGTTTCCCTGTAAAAGAGAGATGTGTTCAACTCAGATCTGCACATTTTAATGCCATATTTCTTCCTTTTACTCTCCCCGCAAGATAAATTTACTTACTCCACAAAAATGTTTTGCTGAAAAGAATAATTCATCCTTCAGCGTCCATCTAATGTACCTTGTGAGTAATGTGAAATGATGCAAAAATTACAATGCACCGGCCATGTCTGGAATGCTTAGATGCCTCCGAGTTAGAGGTTATGCACACACAGTATTGAAATTAGATTTAACAACTATCATCTTTTACAATGTTGCCTTGATGATTTTTTTCCCCCCTTTTTATGGCTTTGATCAGATGCCTCTTGAATACATTGCTGGTTGCAAACCTCAGAATCTGCTACTCTGCGAGCCATGCTCAGCTATGAGCCATGTTGCCAATAGCTGCATGTTTTATTTTTTTTTTAAGTGAGAATATTTGTAGCCACAATTTGCTCTAGCAGGCAAAAATCAGATTTTTTTTTTTTTTTTTTTAATCTGTCAGGAGATCAAAAAATAGGTCGTGGGGTAACCAGACAGCTATGGAAACAGCATCCTCTAGGTACCAGTTTTGGCTCTGATGAGCCATCAGGCTCTGGGGGAGTGAGGCCACACCTGTCCTGGTTGTCCTGGGAGAGCTCTGCAGCCTCAGCACAGCGTGAAGGGACCAAGGGCTCCATCCCAGCGCATGTCCCAACCCCTGGCACTAACACAGGGCAGGTCACTCCTACCCAACTGCCTGTCCAGCCTTCCCCTTCAGGTACACACACACACACACACACACACACACACACACACACACACACGAGCAGAGCCAATCCCTGCAACATGACCTTTCCTTAAAGGACAGCAACCGCACCACTGAATCAATGTCCCTCTGCCAGGAGCTCTGCATTGGAGCTGCATTGCAGTGTCAGCACCGGGACTGATCCAGCTCCAGCTCTTACCTGAGTTGGGCACGACCTTCCGACCCGCAAGTGAGTTGACCTGCACTGCTCCTTGAGAGGGAGGATGGGGTTTAATATGGTAAAGCACCTATAGATACTGGGGCTGGGGGCTTGGCAACAAATCCTGTTAACTCAGCACGGAGTTTGATTAGCAGGGAAAAGAGTGATATTTAGTAAGCACTGCATATCTTTTGCTTTCTGTATGTCTCAACCATACTACAAATATTAACTAATTGGTCCCACAAGACTCGTCCAACATTGCTAAGAGAAGAATAATCCCTCTCTTTTGCCAACTCCTGGTCCCTGGAGGTAGGAGCAAGCACCATCCTCAGCAGTGCTCCCCGGGGACACCCCAGCCCTGGAACTCACACTAAGTCACTGCAGAATATTTATGATTTATAGGTTGGGTTTTGTTGTTTGGTTTTTTTTTTCATTGGTACCTGGCAGTCCCAGCAGGGTTAAGATCCCATTATACAAAGCCTATAGGAAAACCAGTCTTGTAGATTGTTTGCAAGAGAGCTATAAAAATGTGACTAAGAGAAGCAACTTCATATACACCTCAGAACAGTTTAGAGGCGTGAAATCTCTAACAGCATCTCTATCAGCTCTGGTGACAATTCAGAGGCTCACAGAAAAGGGTTTGTCTGAGTTAGCTGCTCTACAAAGAGTCCCCAAAGAGCATGTAAAAAGCCTCCTCGATTTGACCTGCTGAACCAAAGTCAGGTGGGTTGTTATTAAGACCTGGAATTATTGCTGTGCTGTTGCTGTTTGGTGGCTGACAACAGGAAAATCGCTGGACGACGGACATTGGCAGTGACTTTATTGATAGCTTGGTGGCTTTGGCTGTCTTCACTACAGTTCCTTCCAGTGAACTTCAGTTCCATTCAAACGTCCTCTCAAAGAGCATAAATGCTTCCAAAAGGAGGTGGAAAAACCTTCAGCACATTAGCTAATAGCACATCAGAGGAAGTGCCTGGCTGCGACTGTAACCTCAGTAGCATCTTTACACGGGAGGACGTAAACTGTCTCTGAATTATTTATTGAAGCAAAGACATCAAATTGGACAATTAACCTTGAAAACTTAATTTAAGCACCATAAAAGAAACATCTCCTGAAAAACGTGTCCTTAATAAAAGTCAGGAGAACAAAATGTAGCAGGTTTTTGCCATGGTCCGTTGCAGTAACTGGGAACTTCTGTAGGTTTGTCCCTGTGGAGAGATTAGAGCTGGAGGTGATTTGGCAATAACACAGCAATTTGGAGAGCAGGACAGAAGCATCCCTAGAGCCCTCTGTGTGCTCCTGTGAAGGATGCTCCTCCTTTGCCTGAGCAAAAGAGGGGAGCCTGGGCAGCCTCAGGCTCTATCTGCCCTGAACAGCCCCAAATAACCCTGCAGTTTCCAAATGCCTCAGTCTCCCTGTAGGGATGGAGGGAGATAACACAGGAGTGCTGGAAAGGTAACAGAGCTGGAGGCTATGAGGTGTCTTCACGCCCTTCTCAAAAAGCATTGGGTCAATAGAGCTGTTCAGAAGGGGTTTACCAGACACAGGGTTTTATCCAGTCTGGACATTCCTCATCTTCCAGTTTGGCAGCAAAAGGTGGGTATTCCCTCACTTCTGCTTCCCCTTGGTGTCTGCTGTGCTCTTCTGACGCCACTAAACGATGGAAGCTGTAGAAGGCTTCAGCAATTTATTCTGTTTAATTTCCTCCACAAAGGTGTTTTATCCTCACTAATAAAAAGAGTGGAACTTGATCATTTCTAAAATATTGTCCCTTCTAAATCTTTATGGCTCAAAGTGGACTGAGATCATTAGAAGTTACTTTATGTGCAGCTCAATCAGCTCCAAAGGGCTATCTCAGTCACTCGGTGCTTGCTGAGAGCAGATCCCATTTCCCAGAGGCAAAAGGACAATACTTAATCACTTCCTTGCTTGTTAGGTGTTTTAACAAGTTGTATTAAGCTTCATCAGTTGGAGCTTTCATGCCAGATTAAAAATGATGGTTCACTTCGTTATTATAGGCCATCATTTGTTTTCTTTTCTTTTGCTGGGCACTTGCATGCCACTGTAATTTCACATGAAAATATATGACTGATGTCACCCAGAAGTAATTAGGTTTTAAAAGCCTTGATTGCAATAGACACGAGCGTTACAGCTTTATGGTGCCAGTGCATTGCCATCCATTTTATAGCTGTTGATTCGGCAAGTATTTCATAGATCTGTCAATAGGAATAAGTTAGCTGATCTTGAGTGGAACTATTAATCAGAAGGAAGGAGGATATACATTTCTTATTTCTGTGCTTAAAACTTGATAGTGCAGTAACAGCCTCCCCGCTCAACTTTGCAACACTCCAAGGCTCCTTCATCACTGAAACCAGAGAGCTGAGGGGAAATCCCAGGCTCCTTCAGTGTTAGAAACAATTGGCTTTAACACACCGTGTTACACACCTGTTCTTTGCTCCTCATCTGAATAATTGCCGTTGTATATTGTATTTTAATGCATGGGGAAGAACATATTCAATTGTTTCAGCCTTCAAAGAATATTTTTATAGGGATTATATCAGATTCCAATAAGGAGGGGATGTAGCTGTTGCCTTCTCGTTATGCTCTTTAGACAGAAAGCAGAGCAGAGTCAAGAGCTCAGGGCTTTGCAGCTATTCATTTCAACTGGGCTGCACTTACACCTCAAATCTCAACTCTGGTTGAGTGGAATTAGCCCCACCTGTGTCAAAAGGTATTTCTGCAGCCGTGAGAACTATGGAAACCTGGTGTGGTGCCCAGCAAGGAAACAGACAGAAGTCTAGGGAGGTGAGATCCTGGTCCAGCTGCAGATGAGTGCAAAGCATCCACCAATCTCAACGGGATCAGCTAAATGCTGATGTAGGTCTCAGAAAGACTGCAGATCTTGGGAAACAAGATGAGATTACTTAGGAGAGTTTGTGTACAGCCCAGAATCCTGAACCATTTCACAGAGTGATCAAAACCCTGAGGGGTTTGTCATGAGAACTACAATAAGAAGTTCAGCTGCTTGTTTCACTGGTTACTTCAAGTTCCTCATTTGAAAAAAGTTGGTCCCTTTCCACAAAAACAGGCGTGTTAGGTATTTGTCTTTAAAGAGCATCTTTCCTACCTCATCCTTTCTTCTGATGTCACCTCACTATGGAGGTGCTCCCATAACCCCAGTGAAGGTGCCTCTGGGTAAGGCAGACCCAGAACATTGCCATCTCTCTGCAAGCTGTCTCCTTGAAATGGATGTGCTGGGACCTATCCCAGTACTTAAGAAACTCATTTCTTCCTGGTTACAACAACCTTTTAATCAAATCCTGGGCGAATATCCCAGGTAGTGAGCGTGGACTTTGCTGTGCCAAGGACAGAGAGTCTGTTCCAGAGCTGGGGACCTTCTCCCACCCTGTTCACTCCAAACCACATCGGCTACAGCTCTGAAAAACTTTGAGTCCAGCCAAATGTGGAAAAGTGGAGCTCTCCTCTGGAGCTCTGCCCTGTCATTGCTTACCCAGTGCAGAAGTTGTACCCCAAGGGCTCTCACCATGCCACCTTCAGGAGGTCCAGTCATCCAGTAGGCACCAGGAAAAAGCTGGCATGTCCAGGTGCCAACTTCTGTGCATTGAAGAAGGTAGTGAGGAGACTTCTGTATGCTATTATTTAGTGGGGAAAAAAAAAAAAAAAAAGACTTTTCCTGCAGTAACACTTTTAGGCAGGGAGCTCTGTCTTTCCTGTCATTTGTAATAATTTGGTGGTCCCACCACACAGGGAAGGCATCCCCTGGGTTTCCCCCCCCCCCCCCCAGTGTTTGTCTCTTATCTGCCAATAGCCCCCAGAGAATCTTTCACTTGGACTCCTGACCAAAATAGGGGCTGATTTATACTTTCCTTTTTTCTCCCCCAGAAGAAATTTCTAGACAGCAAACACAGGAAGAAAAAAGGTTGAATTGCCAGGAGATAAGCACAATTTCACTTGACCCCTGAGCTCTAGCGGTCATTCCTAACAATGGGATGTACTCTTATCTCAGCACACCACTTAACACCCATTAATGCTTTGGGGAGTTAGTCCAGCTCTTTAAGATACCCATGTAAGGATTTATTTCAAACACCAAGATGAGGGGGATGACTGGCTTTGGCAGCTGCAATTTGAAGTGCTGGGCTGTCTTGGTCTGTACTCTGTTCACTGTAAAGTTTTAAACCAGCGGGTTAAAGACCTGCTTAAAAATAAATAAATAAATCACTTAGAGCAGATTTGCAGCTGGTGTGAATTGGTAAAGCTCCTGCAGTACACAGTGGTGCCCACTGGTACCAGTTGCCTTACTGGCAGGGCACTGGCATTGCTCCACAAAGGTAGAGAGGTGAAGGCTTTGGCTCCTCAGTGAACTTTAATTCATCCAGATTCATTGGTTGATGGTTACAGGGACGTGCACGAGAGGAGGGTCTGGCTCCGTGCTGAGCCTGGAGACAGACCCTGACTTGGGATGCAATTTCTGGAAGTCTTTGTTGGGAGTTTGGAGTTTCTCTGAATTGTCTCCATTAATTTCACTCTTCTGGGATGACATCAAAATTCAGGCTGTATTATAAATATAAACTTCTAAAATATCATTATCCTGGAATATCTTAAAATTGGATGAAATTAAATGTTACTTAAAACTCAGGAAGCTCCAGGATAAAACCGTGGGACAGCTGAGACAGATGCATAGATTTCTGAACCCCTTATAAATGTCTTTGGCACTACTGGGCAGAATTTCAGATCTTCAGTGCAAGTCTGAAGTATTGACTTTATAATAGAAACAAAACTTAAATAAAGAGATAAAATGGAGCAGCCTTCCCATATCCCTGGCCATAGTGATTCCCATCACCATTCAGGCCAGTACAACCTGCCCTCAACTGATCATTCTCAGGGAAGAGTGGCATCAGCTGAGAGCTCTTTAGAGGAGTGTTCCAACACTGACAGCAAATTTTGCTGCATTCCTGTGTTGCTAGAGGAATGGCAGAAAAGTTGGCTTATCCTTCTGAAAAGGAAAAATTAAAGAGTGGCAATAAAAAGAATCATTTTTCTTATTGATTCTGCTGGAGCAGATTAGGCTGAAAATTGCAGAAATGAGCTCATCCCTGCTCCATCTGCATCTGTCCTAGGTGACTTGGTCCCAGTCACTGGTCCCAGCCAGGATTTGGAACAACCAACTTGCCAGTACTGTGAGCACTAAACCCTCTTTGTATTTCCAACTGGTCTTAAGTTTCTCATGGATTTTGATTGAATGCAACAACTGACTTCAGCAAAGTGTGTTTTCTTTCTAAAACGCTTTTAGCCCTGATTCATAACTGGTAGGAAAAAATAATCTATGGAATGAAATATGCTGAGGGTTTTAAGCAAATATTTAGGCAAAAAGCAGCTGGTAAATCTCTAATGAACGGCTGTATGTAGAGCTAGCACATAATTCACCATGTGCCAGCCAGCAGGGTCTGATCCACCTCCTCTGCTCCTACCTCCTCATGACACCCCGGGAGCTGGGGCTGCATTGTGTGCATCAGAGGCAGACAGCAGGAGAGGAGATGCATCCATCAGCCTTTTTCCAGTCTGTCCTGGGCTCTGGAACAAGAAGATTGATGCTCAGGGTTATTTTCTCTGGTTCAGCTTCTCCTGTCCTGGCTTTTAAGGACAGGCTGTTGTATGAGGAGACTTAGGTGTCTCACTGCTAGATACACCCATCCACTCCCATTCCTCTCCACATACAACAGCTTAATAGAATTCCACATATCCTATAAAGAATCCCATTTTCCCTTTTACTTTAGTAACACTTTAAAGTAATGGGACATTGATACTGCATTACAAAGCAATTCCCTTGGATGGATCCATGGCATAGTTGTTATTAATATCAAGTGAGTTCATGGTGATTTATATTATCATGGTGATTTTGCATCTTGTTTATTACCTTCCAGAGATCACTTTGCAGTGATTTTTAAGGTGGCACGGAAATTACCATGTGAACTGTGCCTTCTAAATCAATGCTGTCTTTTCCTGCCTGATAATAAAGCTTTCTTATGGTTTTCAATGAGCAGATATTAGCTAATGCTTAATTACTGTGGAGGGGCATGTACTAAGCACAGGAGAGTCAACAGCATTAATAAAACTCTTAGAGCAACTATAAATCAAGAGGTTCAATAAGGGGGATGTAAAGGAATGAAATGTTCATCTCTGGCTTTGCCTCGAGGGGGACCAGGGTCTCACCATGAGATTTCAGGTGCTCTTGTGTGAGTACTCTGGAGGCATCAATAGCTCCTTGACTCCACTCTCATGGCACGAAAGCTTCTGCTGAAGTGACCTAGCACTGCAGTAGCTAGCTTGTGCTTCACCCTTCAGAGTTTCATGGCCATTTCTCTCCTGGGAAGCTGTTGTTGACCCAGCCCATTGCTGTCCAAACCCTCTCAGCACTAAGAGTGCTGTCCCCGTGCAGAGCTGCCGGCTGGGATTCCCTTCATTGATTCCTGACATTATTCCCCATTGATCTGTGAGGATCGAGCTGTAATTGGCACTGGAAGTTTTCTATAAATGCATCAGCCGTGACAAGCAGGACAGGTTTTGCTCGGGTGATGAGGCAGCAGCCGATGCTAATGCTGATGAGGCTTGTGTGCACCTCTGTTATGGGTCAGGTCGTGACCATCCTGAGCACACAGCTCCCAGTACCACACCAGCAATAAGAGGAGGTTCAGTGAGCTCAGCTGGTTACTCACCAGACATCTCCCCATCATGGTGCAGGTGGTCCAGTGAGTAACCCACTAGTCATCAGTCCTCAAACCCAATCCCCTCTCCAGACCTTCTTCACTGCAGACTAGTGGTTATCACTGGTGTGATGCCCAGCATGAAACAAATCATAAACTGGTCCTTTCAGGGCTTTCTCCCCTATCTCTAAAGTAAAGCTGGCTGCTGTTGTCTTTCTCCCTTCTTTCTCTTGAGGTGGCTTTCAACACAGCATGTTTTCTAAATTTTCTCTAAAAAATACACTTGAATATGAGAGTGGGGACATGGCTGCTTCTCCTGTCCCGGGGCTCTTGGAAATGCTGTTCAGTGGGGGTTTGGGTACAGGTAAATGGCAGAAAAAGAGACACTCAGGTGTGGGATGGGAAAACTTACCCCCACCCGGGTCCACTGCAGAGCCTGAGCATAGGAGCAGAAGCTCAGGCTGGTCTCTGTGATGGACTCAGCTGCTTTTGGTCAACAGAGTCGAGCCTCTGTGCCAGCACGAGCCCAAGCAGCTTTTTGCATATTGTGCTTTGCAGCCATGCTTAACCCAGGATGAATTACAACAGAAGCTTTGAGGATGATTTACCAAAACATGCTGAATTCACAAAAATCCAGCACTAGCAATAAATACCCAGTGTAATCCTGAAAACGGGATGTTTAAATGTGACCAATACTCGACAAAGAGCGTGCTCTAATTCTTGTCTGACACCCACGGCACTTCCACTTCTGAGCAGGTTTATTTTCATTCCCCGGAGAAGTTGCATATAAAATAGATCATTTCAGTGTTGCTTCATAATACATTCTTACAACTGATACATTGTGTAAATAAAATGAAACATTAATAAAAACAGTTGATGTCTATCTCCAAGCCCTAATTTTAATACTTACAGAAGGAGAAAAAAAACCTCCTGGAATTGATGGTAACAAATTTCACAAACAAGGCACTAAGAAAATGTGAGCACTCTAGGAGAAGGTAGCCACATGGCCAATAAATCGTCCTCCTTAAGCCAACTAGTTATTTTCTATAACACTCATAAACCTCTTTGCACTGAAGACTCTTCCTAATGAAAGAAACCATCATTCTCTGCTGCATTACCATTCATTTTCCACGTGTGCTGAGAGCAAATGTCATTCAAGGCATTACAGTTCTCTCACACTATATTAAAATAGATTGTCTGATGTTATATAGAATCATTAAATGTTTTGAGTTGGAAGGGACATTTAAAGGCCATCTAGTCCAACCCCCTGCAGGGAGCAGAGACACCTGCAACTAGAGCAGGTTGTTCAGAGTCCTGGCCAGTCACATCTGGGATGGTGCCAGGGATGGGGCAGTGACAACCTCTCTGGGCAACCTGGGCAGGCTCTCACCACCCTCAGTGTCAAAAATGTCTTTTTTATATCTAGTCTGAATCTCCCTAAAACCAACCCCCCTTGTCCTGTCTCAACAGACCTGGCTCAAAAGATTGTCCCTTTCCTCCTCATAGAGGAGAACAGGTGTATCCATCCACATTTGACTACAGTTCTGAAGCTTTTACAGGAAGGAGCTCACCATCACACACTTGCTTCCTGAAGGCACATCATACCCTGGGTATTGCTCAGGTCCTGCAGTCTGTATCCCACGAAGATGGAGTCATCAGATGCACTCAGCTTGCTGTCCAGAGGTGACTGAGAGCTTAGTGTGGAGTGCATGCTCGAGGATCCTGAGCTGCCACATATCTTTGTGAGCCTCTCTGTTCATAAATTGTCACTGCTGATTGGAACATAAAACATATTTTATAATACCATAAAGCCCCAGAAGATACAAGATCACTCATGTTTGTCTTTATGGCTCAATGTGTAGGACTTTGAGACGCAAAAGCATTCTGTATTTCATAACAGAAATAGCTGGGGCCCGTGGAGAGGAAGTCTCAGACATTTCCATAAAACATTATTACCATATTCCTGGATGATTGAAAGACCGCTGCTCACAGAACCTGAGCCCTTAACTTATGGACTGTAAACAGATGAGTTTTCCTAATAAATCAGCTTTGTTTAGGAGCAGAGTTATCCTACTCAATGCTCGGCTTTAAATGTTATCTCCAGATGTCAGTGTAATGATGACTTTTTTTCCTTCCTCTATTTTTCTTCATGATACGATAAAGAAAACTTCCTTTCTAGGGATAAGTCCCCTGAGAAGTCAATGAGATGTTTCAACATATTAGGCAATTAGATCAGCTTCTCAGTGATGTTCTGCAGCTCCATCAGACCTATTTCTGGATCCTCTTTGGGGAGCCATAGTTATCACCTTCCAATGCACTGAGATGCTTCTGTGCAGAAGGAAAACTCCTGCCATCTTAACGTGCAATCCCTGATTCCACTCTGCCCTTTCCTACCCCTAAGTGATTTCTCCATTTTTCATTGCTGGTGCACTGAGCACTGAGCTTCTCATCCTGCAAATCTGCAAGAAGCCCAGTTTCTTTCCGTGCAGGCATGGGTTAGTGCTTGCTCTTTCTGCTAAGCAAAGGACTGCTCCTCTCTCAGGAATGGCTGATATATTCTAATGCAGAACAGACCAGTTTTTCCTGGAGTCCCTTAATATTTCAGTTAACTGTCACCTGCATTTTCCTACACCCTCCCTGCTGGTAGCCCAGACTGCCTGTGCCAGCTCATGGTCACCAGCACCTATGCGATGCCATGCTCCTGATGAGGGCACTTGGTATTCATGGGGGTATTCATATGCTTTACACAGACTTTCTACTCCCGTTTAGCTTTAATTATTGGACACTTAGACTAATACATTACTGGAAGTAGCTCCTTCTATATTTAGCCCTGCAATTTTATATTTTGCTGCTCCCTGGTCTCCAGATGAAGGAGGAGGGGCAAACACGGAGAAAATTGGAAATCTATAAGGTTGCTAGCTTGGTTAACCAGCTGAGGAACCTGAGATTTGCTCTGGATGAAACCAGAGGGGACACTGCAGGAAGGTGGGTGCTGCATCTCAGGGAAACTCATCCTCAGAGTATCTGAGGGGAAGCATTTTGGGTGGAAAGAAAAGAAAGACCAGCAAAAATAGGGGTGGAGGCTGCCCAGATAGGTGAATCTGTCCATCAGGTTGACAAACTCTTAAAGTCTCCAGAGAGCCAACCTCTTGACACCAGACATGACCTTGTTCTGTTCTCAGCAAAAGGCGGTATTGCCCAAATACTCTGAAAAATCCAAATGCTGGGGCTGTCAGGGACAGACACAACCTGCCCTGGCTCCAGACATGACTGCACAAGGTCTCCAGCAGCCCCAGCAAATCCAGCAGCTTGGGCAGAACACCCTCATCCTATGTGCCGCAGAGCTAATGCCTTGGTATTCGTGTGGTTTCCTCTCCACAGAAAGCTATGCAGTATTTCCACCCATTTAAAGGTCTATAAGAGGTCTCATCAAAGCCAGGTATAGTTTATATTGCAGATGGCTGCTGACATGATATAATCCACACTAACAGGCAGGCTGTTAAAGGTCAGAGTCTCACTTCACTTCTGTTATTAGCTTTGATGTCGGGAAGATGCTGAATTCCCTCTGTGTCTTTTTCTTTTAGAGGGAGAAAAGACACTGTTTACTGTCAGGCTCTTCATCAACATAATTGGTGGCTTCTCTGGAATCGCCCCTTCGCTTTAAAAAGAGCTGTAAATCAGCTGTAGGAAGCCTGGTCTTTGAAAAATCCTCCAGCGGAAGAGGAACACGAGCAACAGTTTGCAGGATTGCTCCATGTCTGTGCCAGATGTGTGCAGGAGCCAGGCAAGGCTGGAGCCTTTCTCATCCTCAGTCCCTATGCTGGTAAAGCTGGAGGTCACAGCTTTGAGATCTGAACAAGCCAGAGCCCTGGCAACTTTGGGGAGCCTTCCCCGCAGGAGCTGCTGGGGGCTCTGGGTCTGTGATGGGACCTTTGGATCCATTTGCTGCATCCATTCCCAGTAGAGAAGCTGCTCCCAGCATGTGGATGCCAGGTTGCAGCCTGGCTGCTTCCAACCGTAAGCAAACAACACCATATATGACCCCTGCCTGCTCCGGAGCTTTGGGGGTCCCTGAGAGAGTGATCACCCCAGCCTGGCTATCCAGGCTGTTTGACCAGTAAATAGTGCTGGGAGCAGCCTGAGCAAAGTCAGTGCAGTATTTTTACAGAGCTACAGTGCCAGGGCTGCTGTCCTCGGAGCTCAGGCAGGGCTCTATCATCCCCATCCCCCCAGCCTGTCCCCTGGATCTTACCCAGCAGAATAGGGGAAGCAGGACAGTGGAAATCCCCATTGCTTTCTGCTACACCCTTTCTAAATAGTACCCAAAAGGGACGTTTGCAAGTGAATACCTTGTTTCAGAAGGATACTGACATTCCCCAGGTTCCAGCTTGCTAAAATGGAGTTTACTTAGTGGGGCTGCTCCAGCTCCTGGAAAAACTTCTCAGCACCTGATCTCAAGCAGGAGACGTTCTGCCCATCACTGCAGTCCTTGGAAAGTCTCTGCCTACCTTGATCAAACCACTCGCTTGTGTGCACCCCAGCAAGTGCAGAGGGCAATTCCAGGCTTGGGCATCACGGGATGAGGAGCCGGCTGCGTGGCTCATGCCCACGCTCCTCTCTTTGATCTCAGCAATATTGAAGCTTTGCCTGAAGATGGCACTAAAGAATGGCCGGGGTGAGCGTGCGGCGTCCTGGCCGCGGCAGCACTTGCAGTGTTATTAATACAGCACCAACCGGCCAGGAATCACAGCCTGTATTCCCCGTAAAAGATGGGTGTCCATCTGCCTTCAGCTGCCGGGTTGGGGTTTGCTGGGGAGAAGACAGTAGAGGTCACTGTGTGCCCAGCAGACCGTAAACCCCAAATCCCCTGTCAGGAGCTGGGGTTTCCTTCTCCCCTCTAAAACTTAAGTTTCCCGGGAAGAAATCGGACTCTTCCTTTTTGTGTTCCCACATTTCATCCAGCTTGTTCCTGGCTTGGGGAAACTGAACCAGCAACTTTAGTTCGTCCATGTAAAATGGCACTGCATAGGTTACAGGGTGTGCAGCAAATTGTGTGTCCCTCCTGCCACACCAAGCCATGAACCACAGCTCCCAAAACCCCTTAATCCCCATGAATTAATGACCTCCCAAAGCCTCGAGGCTTCCTGGGCATAGATATTTCAAAAGCACTTTCCTGTGGCTTCTCAGCGGACTCCATGGGCAGCCAGGGGAAAATTCCTGGGCCAAGGGCCAGGCTGTGCAGGGAGGGGATGGGGAAAAGTCAGAGATTAATTGATCTATGCCCGCGAGGGGCCCCATGGGAGGCAGCGTGATCGGGCACGGGGCAGCCGTCCGGAGGGTGCCGCTCAGCTGGCGACAGGCAAGAGCAGCTTCACCTTATCACTCACCACTGGACAGGGAATCGACGTTTCTGGTACCATGTTGCACCCTGTGCTTTTGTCTCCAGTCGAGGGGTGATAAAGGGCTTGATGCAGGCAGCAGGTGAGGGCTATGGCTGTGGAAAGATGAGCCCTCCTTAAATTGAAAGTGGGATGCAGGGCTGCTGGAGATGTCCAGGAGCAGGATGATTGCTTCAGCAGTCACCCCCAGTCCCCCTGCATCAGGACCTTGGCTACAAGCAGAGTAAGCAGGCAGGAAGGCAACCTACAAGGCTCAGCTCATCAGCAATTCACTAGAAAGAAGGCAGAATTGATGTGAATTGTCAGATAACTCATAAGCATGTGCCTGAATATGAACCTGAAAAGCCATTGCACACAAAGCCCATCTCATTTTCATTTACCAGCACTTTCCTGACCACTAGGAAGGGCTCAGGAGAATTTGGGTTGCACCCCAGGGCTGGCTGTGGCTGCTGCCCATTAGTGGCTCTCACACCATGCTGCAGGATGAGCAAGGGCTCATGTCTGGTGAGTGGGGGGGTGTTGCTGTTCCTCCCCTCTGCAGACCATGCAGAAAGATCCTCAGAGTTTAACCAGATATTTCTGATTCATTATATGAAAAAAAGGCATCTTTACAACAAGAGTAATGGACCATGGTGGGGTTTAATATCATTTCAAGCTTGTATACATGCACTTTCCAGTGGAAAGAGAATGTGAGGTATACCAGAGGACTTCCCAAAGAGGATAAGATATGAAAGGCGGGGATAAACTACAATGCCAAACATCCATATGGCAGCACAGTGTTTGTGTTGGACACAGAGCTGAGCCACAAAGTTCAAAGCTCCAAGCACAGCTCCTCTGGAGTTCAAGGTCCCTGTGACTTGATGGGACGATTTTGTCAGGATAACTGCAAACCATGACATGCCACTGGTGTGTGCTCATCCAGGCTGATTATTTCTTTCCAGTTTGACCCACTACTGAGCTATAAAGTTCATATTTGAGCCATTTTTAGCTCATCAGCTTCTCTAAGCCATTTCTATCTGAGTTGCAGCTGAAGTTAAAGGCTCTACAATGGGAACTAGGGCTGCCAGCCTGCATGGGTCTGAATTCCTGGCTTTCCCTAAATCATGTCATCTGCCTGAGCATCCTTCACTAGCTTCCTAACATTTGCCATCCATCTTGGCCATTGCAAACCCTTTGGATCTCCCTTTTGTTTACAATGAGTAATGGGCAGGAGTTAACAGAGGTTCCAGAGGAAAAGGTCAGTGTAGTTCAAGCGGCATTAGGAAGAGACTCTCAGACCGGCTTTGATCTGCGGAGGATTGAAGCGGTCAATGAGGCAGCGCGGGGAGCAGCAGAGTCGCCCAGATGCCCCCTCGGAGGAGCCACTCCAAGAGCCCTGCTCCCTGCCTTGCCAGGCTGCAATTCTTCCCAGTCCCTCGGGGTTTATGGCCTGGGAGGGCGTGAGTCACCCAGCCCCGTGTCTGGTGGTGCCATGCACGGCTCCCCGGGCGGCCGCCTGCCGCCGCAGCCTCCCCGCGTGTTTGCAATTGCTGAGGCAGACTGTTTGCTCCTGCCACGTCCATGGCAATCCAGTAAAAGTTTACAAAGGGCTAGAGCTCAATCGTGAGCTTGTGAAAACACCAGTGCAGGCTCTCTGGCCCTGCGGTTCAAAGTCTGAAGTGTGCCCCGTTGATTTACACATTTATTTATCTTACGGCCGTGCGGTGGATTGGAGCCATTTCACAGGGATTGTTGCCCTTCCAAGAAAACAGAGTGAAAACCCCTGAGCCAGAGGGAGCTGGTAGGACTTTTGCTTTTTAACCTTCAAACACCTTGGGCTTAAGGAGTTTACCTGAATACAGCCAATAAATAGGAGAGAGGCAATTTGATCTGCCCAGGACAGGGTTGGATATTATACCCAGCAGCTCCAACACCCAGGGTACACATTAGGGCTGCAGGGCTCAGTGTCTGCTGGGAAGGGGTCAGTTACTCAGCAGCTCAAATGGATCCAGATTTTTAAGAGCTACTTCCATCTCCACAAGATGGAAATAGCCCAGCCCACAGTCCCAAGAAGGATTTTTTCTCTAACATCATACCAACATAAACTCTGGGGTGAATTTCAAGATGCATCTGACGTCTGAAGGAACACACCATAGAGATACTCATTTCAGATTCATGATGGCTTTTTTTCTAGCTTATCCGAATTCACTTCTGAAGTAAAATCAGCTAAATAAGAAAGGAAAAAAAAAAAAAAAAGAAGTGCTGTTTTTGTAATAAAGTTATTGCTGCACAACTTTTGCAGAACACAAAATTGACACAGCAATAGCAGTCATGTTCCCAGTGGGTAGGAGATTTCTCCCCATCCATTGAAACACCAGGGCTTAAAGGAACATTTCATCCCACAGTGTGTGCACCAGGATTGCAATGGAAAAATCTGTTATCGCTCCATTATTTCCTCTCCACCCCTCTACCTGTGTGTCCCTGCCCCATGCTCACCTTTCTTCTTGTCCTTGCCCACACACAGCCACTGTCCTCAGCTGCTGGTACCTTTGCTGTCCTCGTTTTCTCCTCTACATCTGTCTGTCTTATCAACCCACCACCTCTGATGAACATCTCCTCCCTGCCCAGCCTCCTCCCCTTCTCTCTCTCCTTCTCTTTCCCTGCTCTAACAGCAGGATGCATTTGGAACATGGCTTTTACTAAGTAAGTTGCTCAGTATTGTATGTGTCTCCTCCTGGTTCCCCAGCAGGTCTCCAGATTAGGGTGGGGGAAAGAAAAAAAGAAAAGAAATCAAAAGGAACCAGATGCTCAGGGGATTGATTATTCCTGTATGATCCTAAGGATAAATAAAGTGTTTGGAAAGTTCTTAAAACACATTGAGATGCTGGGATCTAATTTATAAAAAGCAGAGGGCAGGAATAGATACAGATTCAGGCTTCCCAGCTGCCAGGAAATGATGTTAGGTTGGGTTTTTGAGGGGTCATAGTAGTGGAGAAGGTCTGATGAGTGCCCACCACCCTTGGGTTGTGAGTTCTCTATGGGTGTCTCCAGGTGGATCATTTTGAGGACTAGTCTAGAGCAGGAACAGGAACAGACAGCAACTCTTTCTTTTCTGTAGGGCCCATATGAAGGACAGCAGCAGTCTGCCCAGGCCTGGCAGAAACAGCCTCTGTACATCCTCTCTGAATCTGCTCACACCCTCTCGATCTGGTTTAAATAAGTGAGTGTCTCCCAAGCTCCAGGCAGGGACACACATGCTCCTGGGTGCGGGGAAAGATTTGGAAATGGGGTCATGAAAGGATATGGGTGGGAGAAGCTGCTCAGAATCCAAAATCCAGGGCTGGGTGCTTGTCTGGAGCTCACATGGGACGGCTCAGCAGGAGCTGAGCAACCACGCTGCCTGCAGCTGCCCGACAAGGTTTCACCTCTCTCCAGAGCCAGCCTGGGATTGGAGTGGAGCAGAAGGGTCCTGGGATCAGCGGGAAAACCCCAGTGTCACCCCATGGGGTGAGACAGTGGGAAGGCAATGCTCTGAGCCAGCACTGGGGACCAGACCATGCATATTCCCACCAGGACTCCTCTGTCCCAGCTACCCCACTTCATTCCACCACCACCACCAGGGGCTGAGCGTCACCAAGCAGGACCCAGTTGGGGATGGCTGTGAGTGCAAACCCAGGAGAGGCAGGAGAACCCCCCAGCACACCCCCAGTGACACTGGGCACCCTTGCCCAGCACGGGTGTGAGCACAGCAGGGGCGAAGGCGGTGGATGTAAAGGCAAGAGGATCAGAGATCCAAGGACATGGGGTTGCTGGAGGAGATAAGCACTGGAAAAGGTCATTAGCCAGAGAGGTTAGTATTTATCTGGACTAAAGACAAAACTATACGGAAAATGCTGTAAAGTGACAAGGTAAATATTTCAAGTGGTGTTTCCATTAACTGCAAATTCCCTTTACAGATTTTCCTTGGTTTTGCTCTTGGACTCTAAGTCCTTGTTGCCTTCGGTGACTTTTCAGTTCTTATCTCAATTCTAAATACTAAACTCCTTGAGTCAACTGATTCTAATATTTTAGAGTGTTGTTTCAGTGATTAATCAGAGCAATATGAGCCAAAATGAGGTGTTATTTGTAAAAGTTTGTTTGAAGCACTTAAGGGAAAAAAAAATAAATCAGAAAACATGAATATTAAAAAAAAAAAAACCTGAAACACAAATAAGATTTTTTTTTTAAATACCTGTGGTAAAGAAACTGAAATGAGTGTCATTTTTATAAAAGAGTTTGACAATCAAAAGCTCTGAAATAAATAAATTTATGGCCTCAAAACAGTATTCCTGCAAATCTTTCTATGCTATTAATCTGTTAGAGTTTCTATTATATCCACTGTTGTGCAAAATGCAATTCTGCCATCAGCCTTCATTTATATGAGTCTTTTTGTTGTGCTTTCATTGTTGATATATTTTCAAGTTATTTATCACTTGTTTATTTAAAATCACTCCTCTATGTTACCTTTGTATTCCTTGGTGGCATTAAAAAATACATATTTAAATAGTCTGTGTCTCTGAGAGGAATGATCTTAATGATAAAGCATTCTGTATTCACTCATCTCTCTCCTAATGACTTCTTCTGCAGGTTTTATAATCTATGTTTCCTCATCTACTTTTGCAAAGGCTTTTTTTGCTCTGTTGCATTTATGCAGGGTATAAATACCACAATGGAGATATTGCTATTTTTTGTTTACAGGGCGCCTAACACATTTACAGCTAGGGTCCAGAGGTTCTCCTATAGTACAACTAAGAGAAATGCAGGTTATTTTTAGTGCAAAATTCCCATATGACTTTATAGCAGAGATATTTCTGGTGTGCAATATTTGCTTTTAATGATAACGATTCCAGCTCTGATGATAAAACCCCCAATCTTGCAGCAAGTGGTGTTGCTTTTTTCTTTTATTTTTCTTTTCCATTGCTCTTGGAGTTGTGTCATTGTGCAATTATCTCAGCTTTCATTCATCATAATTTTTTTATACCTTATGGCTGCCAAGAAGAGCTTGAAATTACAAACTCTGACATTTCAGACATTCAAAGGTATTAAGAAGTGGGAAATCCTAAGGCAGGGCTGACCTGGGAGGTGTTGGGTGTCTGCTACAGCACAGGGAGCTCTTGCCTCCAAACGGGGAAGGAGTTGGCCACTGGGGTCCAGCTTCACACCATGAAGGCTGGCTCTCATCCATCTGTACCCACAGAGTGCAAGATACTCATTCTTACATCCAAAATTAGAGGGTTCTTCCAGGATGTTGTGAAACAGAGACTTTTTTTTAATATAAATACTCCTCAGAGAGGGAGTTTATGACTGAGGGAGGTTACAAGATCCCTGTAACATGTGCTTATGGATAAGGAAGGTGCACGTAATAGGAGCAGGCAGCTACACCTCTCCAAAGCAGACCCCCACATTGCACAGCAACCCCATTTAAACCTCACTGAGAGACATACCCTGAGTCCAGGGCAGCCCCACCATGCTCCTCCTGTCCCAGCATCCCCCTCCCAGTTCCAGAGTAGGGACCCACTGGGACCTGCCACTTTTGCAGAGTGACCTGTCAAGAGCAGGGTCAGCTGCAGGTCAGTCCCAAAGAGAGAAAACAGCCACCGCCTCCCAGCTTATCAGGCACCCGTGGGGTGGGCACAGGGAAAGAGGCTGCAAGGACAGCCCAAGAGTGTCACCCCTGGATTACCCCCTAATATCTGCTCAGATGAGGGAACAAGATTTCAAGGCAGATTGGTGCTCACCTCCTGCATTGTTGCAGCTTTGCTGTAAAACCAGGATATATGGTGGCAAGTACCTGCCCTGAGTACAATAAGGTGCTTTTCCAGACAGAAGCTGAGCACATGTGCAGAAAATACACATTTTCATGCCTTACAGAGGAGAGAGTGAAGTTTTTCTGATGTGGAAGATGACCCTAAACAAGGCTCTGAACCCTACCCGTATTTATTCTCATGCACCTTGCAGACTGAGTCTATTTATGTATTTAAGGCTTAAAATAACGAAGCATTTAATCATGTGCTTAACATCAAGGCCACCAGTAGTTTCCCTGACATTGATGAAATTATTCCCATGCAGAACACCAAGCCCATCACAGCCTACTGGGTTGGGAGCCAGGCAGAGCCCTTCCCAGGTGCCACTCAAAGACATTTCGGGACAAATGGACACAATTTCAGGAGAAAGGACCCCATCTCTGAACAGCAAACTTTCCCTCACCTGGAGAAATACAGAAAACTCAGCACCTCCCAGAGCTGGGGTGAAGCAGCTATCTGAAAAATACACAACACTCAGTGTTTTGGGGGGTTTCTCCTTTTTTCCTGGTTTCTGGTCTAATTTTCACATCTCAGACTTGCTGCTGTTAATCCTCCAAGCTGAGCAGTGAGTTGGCTCCATCCCACTTGCTGCTGCAAGAGGTTATGCATTTCCAAACCTCCCCGCTGCCCGTGCAGCGAGGGCCGCTCCAGCTTGTTCTATTTTTCTTTAGCAGGGCTGATCCAATCTGGGAATAAAAACAGAGGGAAACAGATGGTCCATTGTACGTGCTGCTCCTGCCCGCACCGGCTCCCGAGAACCCGGTGCTGGGGCCAGTTTGTGCCTCTGATTTTCCATGTTTTGGGTTAAATACATATGCTAAGAGGAATGTGGGCAGGACGGCTTGTGTTGCTGAGGTGGAGGGCACCTCGCTCACCCCCTGAACTGGGGTGGTTTTCCTTCTGGTCCTGAAGAAATCAGGTGAAGAAAAAGATCCCTGGGGCAAGAATGGGTACTCTGGAGCTAGGAGCCCCAGGTGTGCCCGTAGTGTCCTTTCTGTCATCTCTATTAATTGCTGGGTGATTTCTGGGTTATCATATCAGTAGGAAAACTTGAAAGTATGATGCAATACTTGGTATCAGCATGTTCTGTCTATCACAAAAAAAGGGAGAGTTTTTAAACTTGCAAACAAAAGCACTCCACGAAGATGTTTCCAAACTGTGTGTTACCATCTTCCTTTCACAATTTTTATTATACTTTATAGCAGTTTATTGACACACAGCTTCAGTATCATGCTGTGTCTCCACTTAAACCAACTCAAGTTTCTATTTCACTTCTTCATAGTCAGTCACAGCTATATCCAGCACAGCAAACTCCAGGCACACACAGCTGGTAGCTCCTAACCCTGCTCCCATTTTCCAGGCTTTCCTCCTACCTTAGGAGACAAGAAAAAGCAGAAGGCTGACCCCAAGTGTGATGAATTCCTGCTGAGCTTTTTCCCATTAACTTCAGTAAGGGCTTAATCCAGTGGTTTTCAGAAGCTGGGTGGCTGGTGGGGATTTTTGATGGAGGCAGGGGAGAGAAGACAGGGTGTTAACATGTATTTCTGATTAATTATAGTGTTCTCAAGAGTAAGTGAATAATAGTACTGGTCAGAGCCAGGCATCACACGGGTCTCAGCCCTGCAGGGTAAATGGTGTCTGAATTGTGAGTAATGTTGACCTGGCAGAGGCCAGATAAGATACGGATTTTTCACATCCAGGACTGGACAGAATTCCACATATTGATAACTAAATGCACCAAAATGTAGCCAGCTCTTAGCACGCAACTCTTCCTCGCTCTCAGAAATTGTGTTCAGCTGGGCCAGATAGCAGAAGTGCCGAGAAGGGCAGGTAATTGTGTATGCAAATGATTAGCCCGGAGATTAAACAGCTTCAATAACTTCCAGCTTTGCTCCCCCTTCGGAACAAAGAGCATCTTTTCCTGCTAATCTGGGTGAGACCCCGAGGCCAAATCCCGCAGCCTTCAGGAGGGATTTCTGCAGGTGTTTTAACACCTACGGACCTGAATTATCCTCCAGTCCCACCAGAAGAAAAAGAATAACTAAAGTGTTGGTGCTAAACTGAACTAATGGCAGAGACCTGGAGAGGAGGGTGTTGTCCCTGCACCCTGAGTGTGTTTGGTGACTGAGTTCTTGCCATGCACACTAAGCCAGCCCCTTTTATAAATAGCTCCTAAATCCACTGATAGCTCTCGGAGCCATCTCACTGTCCTAGGCTGGAGCTGCCCAGAACAATTAAAAGTTCACACAGTCATTTTTCAAAGCATAATAATCTGCCTAAAATCATCTGTGCTTGTTCTTCGGCATCTTGAAAACGCAGAGATAACCCATTGCTCTGAAAATACACAGGAGGAATGCAACAAAATGAATGGTTTGACTTTCCTGGTTTTATTCCAATATATATTTCATATGTATATCATGTACGTGTATATATTTCATAAATTTTTCTATTATTGACCTGTTCAGATGTTTCTCAATGGAAAATGTTCCAACTTTTCAGTTTACGAGCTGTTTTTGGAGGGGAGGTGACTTTTTGACACTGATTTGGAATGAAAAATAGTTTGGATACTTCAAGTTTCCTACATAATATAAACTCCACCTTCCAGCCAGGTCTGTTAAAGAGGGATCATTTTCCTCCTACTCCAGATTTTCTCACCTATTCAAAGAAAACTGATACATGTCATGTCACACAATGGGGTCTCTGGCATTTTTGCCAGGATAAGTGATGGAGAAACTGGTTCATTGCTTCTGATGGCACTAGCAGAGATGCTGAGAAGTGAGCAGTGTTTCACTACATCTATTAAAATCAGGGCCAAGTGCAAGCAACATTTCCCTGGGAGCATCTCTTAGCACCCACAGCAGGGTGGGAACCAGCTTCTACACTGTCTCCAGCATTTCTTCCTAACAACCCAAAGACACACACTCAGGGGTGGGGCAGAGTGAAACCAACCTTAAATATTTTAGCAAAACGCACTCAACTGCCTGTTTATAAGGTGTCAGAATGAGACATTACTCATAAAAAAGGTGACAAAATACAAAACCAAAGAGAAACTTGAGGAATACTCAATGTCTTCCGCTCAATGCTGAGCTTTGCAGATCCCCCAGCACTGCTCTGGATTTAGAGACACAGGAGTGTCCGCCTGAAAAAAACCTGTGTTAAGGAGTCTTCCTGTTTCCTTAAAAGCTTTTGCTGGTTGGCACAGGATAAATGGGGCAGGTCACATCTCTCAGCTTCTTTCTTGACTTTGCAATGTCATGGAAGGTTGAGTCTTTTCAGTATTAAATGTTATCTCTTGCAAAAAATAGCTTAGAAGCCTGTTTAAAGAACGTGTGGCTTTCCAGCCCAATACAGCAGTGGTACACAGACCCACATCAAATACTTCTTTTATGAATCACGAAATAGATGCTTGTGAGTATGTGTAAACTGGGAGTTATGACTAAAACCAGCATTTGACCTCCTCATATTCCCCGTTGGACGCATCCTGGCATGCCTCATTGAAGATGCCCGTGTCACTGGGAGATACGGCACACAGACGGAACGATCATATTGGCCTCTCAAGGAAAATATTTAACCCAGACATGTCAATGGAATATAGAAATGATGGTCAAAATCCCAGAAGCCTGCCTTGTTTTCGTCTTTTTCCTTTCATCTAGCACTTTGGGTCATGCCATCACTTATATGCTTCAGCCCAAACAGGCAATTGCTGAGTTAAGAACCTGGAGTTCAAAGTGAACCATAAACCTTCGTCTATAAGATAAATCATACAAATTACTTTACAGAAATAAATAGAACATTTGGGAGAGAGGTTATCTTCTTGCCTTCAGTTTACATCTCTAATGACTGTAAGTTCACAAATGCATTCTGTCAAGAATATAAACATTACTTTTATTATACCAAAGGCAGATATTTATTACCAACTTTTACAGTATGGCCGGGCAGCTTAGAGGAAAGCCCTGAAATCCAGGCAAGAATGTGGAAACTTTGTAATAATTATTATTAAATTTGTGAGCACCTTTTTAAGCACAATGAGCACTACTTGGGAAAACCTCACTGCTTGGGTTAAACTGCAGAAATTAGGTTTTTGAACTAGTGGACAAGGCTGATTTTTGCTACATTTTTCTTATGTAAGTGCTGCTGACATTCAGAAATAAGTGTTTCCACACAAACACACCTAGGTGGGACTTTTCTAGAACTTTGAACTCATCTTTCCTGCAGTTCTCAATGATTATATTATTTTTACCTTGCTCAGGGCTGTGTTTTGGGGCACAATCCTTACTCTCCCACCCTTGCTGCCAGAGGAGTTCTGTCCAGATCAGGCTGTCACTCAGGTTTGGGGTTTTTTTATGGCACGGTATAATAAGGAAAAACAAGAGTTAGTAGAGTAATACAAGGGGTTTTACTGAAACTAGGTATTAGAGAGATCAGGGAGATATGGAGCTGACCTCAAAGGGTACTTGTCCCTAGGATCCCAACATAGAAAATGGTCCCAATTCCTTCCTTAAAGAGCTGCCTCTTCCAGATTATGGACCCCAATAAAATGAGAGCTTTTCACTGCTCTTTGAAATGCTCCTGCAGAGCAGGGGAACAGCTTGTGCAGGAGGTAGCTTGGGTACCTTGGCTGAAGTTCCCAGCACACAGAAGATTAGGATAAATATCCTTTTCCTTGCACAAGTCTGGGAGCACTGAAGTGCTGTGTTGCTGTCTGAGAATCTGCCCCCTCATCTTCACTCTAGTTTTTGGCTAAGGCTGCCTGGGAGGATGTTAGGA
The DNA here is from genome assembly GCA_025447755.1 of Corythornis vintsioides. Taxonomy (NCBI): domain Eukaryota; kingdom Metazoa; phylum Chordata; class Aves; order Coraciiformes; family Alcedinidae; genus Corythornis; species Corythornis vintsioides. The sequence goes on along the minus strand of JAOEGS010011913.1, from coordinate 107,761 downwards.
TATCAGGCAGAGGAAGTCCTGCTCGTGCCTGAAGAACTCATGATATCAAGTGTTTTCACTGCTTGATGGGCTCAGGGTGGTTCTGGGGAAAGGAGAGATCAGATCTGGGTCCAAAAGGATAAGAGAAAAAACCTCTGGGCCCCAGAGGCAGCTACGCAAAGCAGGAGAGAGCCATTTAGGCTCTGGTCCATCTCATCTCACTTACCCCTCCAAAACAAGTCCCCATGGGCCCAAGCTAAGGTTAATTAGCAAAGCAAATGCGGGCACATTTCCATCCTCAGTGCCTGGGCTGTTTTACATAAGCCCACGGGTATTCTCATTTCTCAGCTCGGCCAAACCACCACCTCTGGGGATCCCTTTCCTCTCCCAGCAGAAGCGCCTGTTTTGGAGCAAGAGAAGAGAAAAAAGCCTCACACCAAAAGCATTGAGCACCACACATCACTGGGCTACATGTGTTCTGAGATTGCAACAGTCATGAATAAGGTATGAGAAATTGGACATGATATTGCATTTCCTGCTCACGCATCTGTCGGATAAGCTGCTCGGAGCCCGCAGCTCCAGCCAGAGATTGTTTCTTTCCTACATCATGGTAGTCACGGTGTCTCTCTGGTCGGTTGGGCTACGTTATGTCTGGTAAGGGGAAGGAAGAGAAAGAAGAGGGGAAAAAAAAAGGGGGGGGGGACACGTTGAAGACAAAAGAGCTTAAGCCTGGACATGTTTGTGAGCACGTGTGTGACACATTTGTGGGCTGGTTTGTTGGAAGTAGAGATGTAGAATCTGTGCCCCCAGTCGCTCTCAGCAAATCAAAGGATGGAAGAAAGAAGGAATTCCTCAGCTCTGGCTGTGCCTGCAGATCTTGCCCAAATGTTGCTGGTGTGTTGCTTCCCCTCCCAGAGTGGGGCTCGCAGGGGCTGTGGAAAATCTGGGGCACAGACCAGGTCCTGCTTCAGATTTTATGTCTCCAGTGCCGCTGGATGTGCACTGTGGGAACCTGGGGTCACTGAGCTGTGGCAGGGTGGAAGAGCTGCAAGGAGGACCTCAGTGATGATGAGAGCAAACTCATCACTGGTCAGGAGGGCTCCAGGCTTCTCCCCCCAGTTCAGTGTCTGGTCCAGAAGAAGATGGCAGTGGAGAGGACAGGAAGGGTTTGGGCACAGGTGAGTTTTGGGGTGTTTGGGGCTGTGAGGGGCAGCAGGAGGAATCAGGCTGCATCTCCAACAGCATGTCAGTGAGCAGCAGCAGCCCCAGCATCCCCTGCATCCCCATTGCCATCACAACCAGCTCTCCTCCTGCCTCCATCAGGCCATGTAGGGGGGTGTCAACCCCCCCCTCTATCTCCCCTTCTACCTTTTTGCTTTGCATACAGAGGCTGCAGTGCTGATGAGAATCTCACCTCCATCATATAAACCCAGGGAATGGTTTAAAAAACTTTTACTGCTGGAGAGATAGCTCTGCTCTCTCAGTGATGTACCACAGGGTGATTTGATAAACTGATCACATCCACAGCTCAAGTGGATGGGGGTTTCTGGAGAAAGTCCAGGGATTTTCTGCTTCATTTGACATCTCCCACACAGACTCCTCCCTTTCTTTCTAAACAGAAGTGTTATTTTCCTTCTCTTTCTTTACCTTTTTTTTTTTTTTTTTTCCAGAGGGAATCAAGATATGGGATAGGAAGGAACACAAATGAACAAACAAACAAAAAGCCAAGAAAAATTATTTTTGCATTGAATCATGCAGAAAAAGGCCCACTCCTTTCAAATAGAACTGAAGAGCCAAGAAAATTCTGAGAAAAATGGGATTTAATGGGAAACGTGCATGGAACAAAATGGAATTTTCTTCATTGGAGATGTTTTGCAGGAACACCTGTAACAGCTCCAGCAGCCTAGTTCTTGTGCCACCTGCCCTGAGCACACGGACCATGGGCATAGCCAGAGCCCCATCCTTATCTCCATCCTCGAGGCTGCCCTTTGTGGAGAACTAACCACACTCTCAGTGTAAACAGTGTATTAACCTTATATCAATATAGGGATTGATTCATAAATTGATTTAAATGGTGTCTTCAGGCTCTTGACTGCTCAGTTGCATGCACCAATAGATATTTTACATTTTAGCAAATAAATGAGAGCAGGAGCATGTTAATTGATGTAGTGTCCATGGTTCATGAATCCCTGCTCCTTGAGAGACCCAGACATATCTAGCTATTTTCCCCACTCTTTTCTCTCTGTTGTTCTGCAGTCATCCTCTCAAGGCTCTTCTCTCACTATGGACCTTCCAGAATGCTAACTTACAACTTGCATTAAAACCAGTGCATCTTAATATGAGGTCTGTCATAATCATAGATGAATGAGGTATCTAGATAAACACTGTGAAACTTCTCTTCCTTGAAGCCATTTATAACAAACAAGTATGCCAGGATTAGTCCAGTCATAATAAACAGGCAAGGACAACAGTGATTAGGGATGAAATTGAACAATGGTAAATGTCTTAATACAATGGTTTATACAAGAAGCAAAATAAAAAAATATAAAAAACTCACAAGCATGTTACCTGAATGATAAATGAAAACAGAGCCTCAAATAATATTAACAATGTAAAACAATTTGTAAAACCTTTTCTAAGCAGCACCCTGGTAGAATTCCAAAGAAAATACATGCAAAAAATATTCAAAATCCCATGCGTTACATTGACTTTGGCCAGCTCCCAGCTCTTGGGTATAAAGCTTTCTCGCAAAGTTTTGCAAGTAAAACAAGTTCTTTGAATGAGGGCCTGATCCTGCCAGCTGCTGAGCATCCTCTGTTCTTAGTGAGGTCATTGACATCTATAGTTTATAGGATAGATGTAATGCATAGGTTAAATATATCATGCAATAACAAAATCCATCATCTCAAACACACAAAAAAAATGAAAGTTCCAGGATCCACCCCTTAGTTGTGTAATGCTGCTTTTTTTTTTGCTTTTTTTTTTTTTTTTTAATGGAAAATATCAAAGTTTTGAATACTGAAGTCACTTCACTGCTGAAAACTGTTCCTGCATCTGAAAGACTGGCCATGAGGACCGTCACTGTATGGCTGCTCTCAAGGTTAGGGCCAAACCCTCCTTGCTCCACTCGTGGGAGCAGCCTGATGCCTGGAAGCTGCTTCTGGAAATACTCCTGCACAAGAGCAGCCCGTTTTCCTCTGAGCACGGGGCAGGATTGGGCTCTGAGCCCTTAATCCCCGTGGTAAGAAGTGGAACACTGCACACAAGATGTAGCAACAAAACAGATTTAGTTCAAGGTTAGTCTCAAGAACCCTTATCTGATCACTGACAGTAATTTATCACACAGAACCCATCATTAGTGTCAAGCTGTTTTATTACCCACTAACTTAACACTGTTTTACCAAGAGTCAAGTGTGATGTCACTCATGTTAAAGTAATTTACAGCTAATAGATATGAGTTAGGAGTCAACGTTGGCTTGCTGAGTTCCTTTCATACTCTGTGCTAGCTCCTTTCAATTTGCCCATGAGCAAATGAGGCGAGGCAGTAACAAAGGGAACCTGGCAGTAGGCGTGTGTGCCCATGCACGCACAGAGGAGCCTTAACATTCCCCAGCATCCTTTCACTTCAAATGCAAGAATTCATCCAAATACAAGAATTCTGTTATTGTAGAGTTGAAATGGCCAGTAAGATTTAAGAGACAATACCAAATGATCCAGTTTTCTGGATGATAAATGTGTGATACTTTGGTCACATGGAAGTTCCAGCACATCAGCAGAGGGGGAATCAGTCCTGGAGTGACATTGCGTACCCCCAAAACCTACAGTATCTGTCTCACCGGGAAAGAGTAAGCTTGGGCTTGTGTGATGTTCTCTTTTCAGCAGTCTTGGTTCTCAGAGTGAGAGCATCCTTCATTTGGAACAGAGAGAGAAGTTACAGAAGCCTTGATAATTAGTTTTGTTACAAAAAAATTGAGACAGTTGCGTATGAATATTGTTTTCCTTCCCTGCCTTCCTTGTCTCTCTAGCTAATTCTGTTCAGTCTTAAGGTCAACCCCAGTGCAGGCTGTGTTTATAAGAGAATACATTTCCCATTTCTAAGCACTTGCTGTCTCCTCTAATGAATCGTCCTGCTGACGTCTCCAGGATCCATATTCTTAGCCCGCTAGACATTCAGAGATAATCCTGACTAATGTGTATATATATTCAAAGAGGTTTATTGGGGAGAATCATATATTTGGGATAAGGGAAAGGGCATCTTATATCAGTTCACCTCTCCAATTTTATATCCATTAAAACCATTTAAAATCACTGTATCTGCTCTTATTTCCCCTGGAAGTTCTTAAACTCTTGCTTATTTGGATGGTGATTTCAAATGGTCCAGGAGTTGTGACCCTTCAAGACACTGCAGAAAAGCCAGAGAAGGTCTACAGGGTTTAAATTTTAACAGTTCTGGGGATCTCAGGTAAATATCTTGCTCTGACAACACACCTGGACTGTAAATCATTGGAGCATCACTTTTGTCAGCCCTGTCAATAACTGTCCTGGTCTGTAAATTCTGTTTGATCAAACAACTCTTGGAAACACACAGTTTCAATGGTGACCTCAGCTTCAACCCTCAGTGCCGATTGTATGCAGATTGGCCAACGTCCCTTGAAAGGAAGACCCTGACATTTGGCTGCAGGAAGGGGCCAGCTGACCAGATGTGAGGCTGAAGGTTTGGAAAAGCCGGACAATGGCTAAACTCTACCTAGAGATTGGCCTGGGTACAGTCAGATGGGATATACACGCTCATATTTTTCTTCCCTTCCATGGGGAACTGAATAAAGACTTGCCAGGACTCCTGCTCCTGCATATCTTTGCTCGCTTAAAATCGTTCCAGTGGTTCCTTGTAACACATGGTTTTGCTCAGCTTGTTTCTGTGAAATCTCAAGAGCGAGTGGGAGATTGCAAGTGGCCCACTGCTGCATCCTTCCCAGGGTGCTGCTTTGACCACAGGACCAGTGGATTCCCACTGTACTGGAAGAAACCTGCTGGATAGTACCAGCTATGGTCCATGCCTAAAACTCACATGATGTTTAGTTCAGATTCTGGCTTAATTTATTTGCAAGAAGTAGGAAAAAGCTCTTCCCTCCTTCTCCCTAGCTCCAGAGCAGACAATCATGAAAGCCACCACATCTCCTGGGCAGCAGAGGTGCCCAGAGAATAAATAAGTGCTTTGCTTCCCACTTCAGATGAACCAGCTGCCCCTCCACCTCTCTCTCTCCATACCACCTTTCCAACTAATTGGAGCCATGTTTTCATGCCAAAGCAGATGAAAAATGCAGCCAGCGAGGGCTGAGAGGTTGCTGAGAAGGTGAAAAATGAGGCTAGGAAAGGTCAGAGATGTAGTCAAAGAGACGGAGAGAAGTGGGAAGAGGATTTTCATGAGGTGGTGGAGAAGATTTGCTGACCCAAACCAAGGAAGTTCAGGTGTGGCAGGGAAGGAAAGCACAGCCTGCAAATGCAGTGAGGGGAAGCAGGAGAAATATTGAGCATAGGGGTATTAAGACTAAACTTAGCAAAGCAATGCAGGGAACATTAAATTTAGTTCTAGTAGATAGGAAAGGCTGCACCATTCATTTGTCACCTCCTTTCGGTACTTTGCTTATGAGAAGTCATAGTGTCATTTCTCCCTCCTGGAAGATTATTTTTAGACACATAAAATATATGAGGAGGAGAGAAGTGCAAAACGAAAATTAGCCCATAATGCAGATAGTGTCCCAAATTCATCCCTTGGGCATCTGTGTTAACTTCAGTGGAAAATTTCCACCAGAGATTAATTCAGGCCTGTATTTATACGTGCCCATCTGTGTAGTGCTGGGGGTTTGAGTCAATAACTTCACACCAAACCCACAATGGGGCAAAAAAAAAAAAGAAGTGCTTCTAGCTACAGTTACCAAAATTAATCAGATAATGAACATTAATATGTCATCTGACTTTAAGCAGAAAATTTAAAGGATGTGAAAGTCTGTCCTCTTACTGCAGAGTTAAAACTCCAGTAAGTAAAAGTAGAGGGATTGTGGTTTAGGACTATGTCACCTTCTGAGCCTTCAGAATTGAATGTGTGTTTAAAAAAACAGACCTCTGCAACCCTGCAGGTGGACCTACTTGTAGCTAACAGTGCTCCAAACCCTTCCCATGTTTCCCTCCAAGCAGAAAGAACAAGGAATGTCTCCAGATGGTGAAGAAGTAACAGAAACCATGAGTACAGGCCTTCTGCAGGGAGAGTTGAGTAGGGGATAAACATTCCCACAAGGTGTATCTCTATTCCTTGGGCGATTTTGGAAGCCAAAAGGGACCCATGCTCAGGAGCCATAGACCTTCCAAAAGATAGAAAGCAAGCACCAGGGTATGTGAATGCTCTCTCATTTTTCAGATATGGGTTTTAATGTTGTATTGAAATAAAAAAGATTTTCTACCAAGAAGGCTGGTTGGAAGAGTATCCAGTTAGGAAGTGAGGGCAGAGTGACAGTTGGACAACTTTGTGATCTTCCACTTTTCTCCTAGATAGATGAATTCAGTAATGTTTCCTGAAAGTCATGACACTCCTAAATAATAATGAATCTTAGAGTCTCCATTCAGCAACTGGATTTTTCTTTTTTAATCCTTGAGATCCTCCCATTTCCAGTTTCTTCTCAGCAGCTTGCATAGCACAGCGAGGAGCTTTGTTCATGAGAACACTGTTGTTGATATTAGATTTCATGACTCCAGAGTCTGAAGCTTTAAGGAAAAACACTCTGTATCACAGGACTTGAAACGAAAAAATGAGCTCATACTCCAGAGATGTCCAGCTGGGAGATTCTACTTAGTGGATACACTCTACACAGATCTCCAAATGACTTGGGTACCAATGTCCCATCTCCCAACATTTAGGAGTAATGCAATGGTCTCAATTTCCTTCCCTGGCATGAGAAGAGCAAGATCCTTTGCATATTTCTCCCAACCAAGCAACAACAAGGTTACATCATGACTTTGGTGGCCGAAGCTCCTCACTTTCCTCCCTCCCCCACCCCAGGAACAATGGCTAACTGTTCTTTTTCCATCTATAAATTTGTCTGAGTTAACAGTTCCCAAGATCTGGCAGCAAGCTGGAGCTGGGAGTGAGCTGAGAGATAGGAGAGTGACAGTCTGAAATGAAACACAGAGCTGCTGGGCCTGCAGCCGTCAGACAGGAGCCTGGCTCCCTCCCTTAAAGATTAGCGAGACTCCTTCGCTGGAGCCCTCCGCATTCCCCAAAATCCTAGCAACAAAGTGCTGTCTCTCAGCCGCCAATGAATCATGTGAATTTAACCTTTCACCTGGCCACAAGGAGGTTAATATACCAAAATAGCCTTTTTTTTTTTCCTTTCTTTCCCCATTTATTGCCCATAATGGCAGTGGGGAGAACATTGGAAACCCTACATAGCTGCAAATGCTCTGGAAGTGGTTCCATATCAGAGCTCTTGCTGGCTGGCCTCTGCCAGGACCAAGTTGCCATTGCCAGCATCAGCCCCCCAGCTCAGCGCACACGGGCGTGAGTTTATTCAGGGAAATAGTTTCCATTTCACAATACAGAAGACTTTTGCCTCTCATTGCCTGGCTGATGGCTCGCTATGCCCTCCAGCTTCAACCCCACAAGCGTTTACACGCCAAAGAAATTGTATACACAAGGCGTCCCCCAGCATGCCCACATGGCCAGAGCCTGAGTCACTCCCTGCTCCCGCCTGTTCCTGCCCATGGCAAAACTCCTGGAGAAATTCCCAGGTGGGGTCTGATCCTTATCCCTGTAAGGTGCTGAGCCCCTCCTGGGGTTGGGTATCTTGCCTGTGCTGGATGTCCTTGTCCTTTGGATTTAGGGGAAAACTGCATATGCAGAGTGTCCTTCATCAAATAAATCTGGAGACCAGTTTGCCCATCTGCAAAAAAAAAGGTGGTTTATCCCTCCCAGCAGTGGGTACTGCAGCCCCAGCCTGTGCCCACTGGTCCTGCCACCATCTGCCTGAGGATTTCATGACTGCTTGGAAACTTGGAACTTTCTGTTAAATCAACCTGTAAGAAAAATGAATTTTAAACAATTTGAGCCAAAATTACACAAGTGAAGGTCACTTATAGGAGGTACATGCCACATTACCCATCTTAGGGAAGCACAGTCTACTTTTTTTACCCTCTAAATATTGAAGGAATTGGGGTGATTTTTGTAGCTGTTGTTGACTTGTGGGCAGCTGAAGGAATGGCTGAGACTGAAGCATCCCCATAAAATGGGTCCATAGAGGACAGCAGGAAACATCCTCTCTACGGGACCTCTTATTTTCCATGCCAGAGAAAGCCTTATGGGCTAAGGAAGAAACCAGGATCTCAGAGTATGTGAGGAAAAGATTTTAAGTACTCCCCACCATCCTCATAGCCCCCTTTCCTAAGAGCCACTGCCACGTGCATATAACAGGAGATAAATATTTTTTGGCAGAGACTGGTGTTTATTTAACCCTTTTGAGACACGTTCCTCTGACATCCCCTCACTGAGGCACAAAACCCTGCTGTCCCTGCCTGGATGGACTCGGGTAGCTCAGTCCTTGCCCACAGCCCCTTGTTGGCTGGGGCCTCACCAAGCCCTGGCCACATCCATCACTTTTCTCTCCAGTGCTGCCCCACAGTTCAGCCCAGCTTTGGCTGCAGGAGATACCTGAGTTCAGTCCCCGGGCAGGGGCCAACCCATCCCTTGGAAACTGGGTAGGAAAGGGCTGAGGGGAGGATGAAGAGAGGGAGGAATGTGGACCAGGGGATGGGGACTGCAAATGCGGACCAGAGGACTCAGACCAGGGGATGCAGACCCCCCAGTTCCCTCCTGTCGGTCCCTACTAGGGAAAGCAGTCCTCAGGAATCTTGATGTACCCCTGGGCAGCTCATCCTTCATTTGGGAGCCGGGAAGCAAGCCGGGAACCAGGCCCACTGCTGGGCAAGCGGCCCAGAGCAGAGCCCCGCAGGGAGGCACCGGGTTGGGCTTGTCTCTAACTTCGAGAGTCTCCCTCCCTGGCACCCCCGAGGGCAGAGCAGCCTCTGAGCCTCGGGGGAGGATGCTCCAGCCCGTGGGAGGCAGAGGGAGGAAAGGGAGCGTCTTTAATTTACTTGTCACTTCCAGACTCACCGAAGGGGAACGTGAATCCACAGTTCCCCACTCAGGGTGTGCCTTGTCTCTCCCCCACCCGGTGCTGCAGGACCGGGTACGTTTCTGCCCTCCTCTCTCCATTTTACTTTCCTTCTTTTTTTTTTTTCTCTCTCTTATTGGGGGTTGAAGAGGGGAGCTAAAAGCCCTCCTTGGGGACCTCGCAGGACGCTCCCACGCGTCCGCCCCCGCGCAGGACTCACAAATCAGCCGGAGCGGGATTAGGGCCGAGGGGCCGGGGCGCCGGGCAGTCTGTCCCGGCCCGGGGAACCTCACCTGGAGGGGTCAGAGCACCCGAAGGAGACGAGCTGTGCCATGCCGAGTCGCACTGGCTCCGCTCCGACCCATCCAGAGTCGGGCTCTGCCTGGACGGGAGGAAAGGGGAGCAGGGACCTCTTCCTAACCCCGGTAAAAAAAGTGGCCGTATCCCCGGGAAAACCCTCTAACGGACCGTGAGCCCAGCAAGGCATGTGCACTGGTGGTAATGGTCCCGGCGGGTGCCGTCTGTGTGACACCGGGCTCACACGGAAAGCCTTCTCACTTGCCCCCGCTCCATACGGGTTCGTGGTCTCCTCCGGGGGCTCCCGGGATCACCTTCCCCGGTGTTTGTATTCGGGTTTTTTACGTCCGTCTAAGCTTTGCCGTGAGCTGCGTCCCAAGCAGAGATGTCCGTCGCCCTGTGCCTGGCTGTCACGTCGGGGTTGTCCTCGGTGGAGCGGGAAGCGCCAGGGAGCCCCTGCCTGTCCCCGCGACGGGTGTCCGCATAGACCGGGTTCCCCGCGTCCCAAACACCGGCATGACTTCCCCGGGTGCAGTGCGAGGGCTGCGCACATGGCATCCCCACTGGCACCGGTGCCACGCTGGCACCTTTCCTCCCTGCTTCACCTAAAGCATCTCCCACACCGGGCCTTCCTCAAAGGACCCCGACACCTCTCGCCTGGTCCCCCGTTACCGAGCGCAGCCCAGAGTTTCTACACACACCTGAAACGCAGCGATAGGGACACGTTGTGAGCGCCGGGGGGCAGCCCCACACAGGCCTCACGGCTTGGTGGCACCAGCCCCGGCCGGTGCCTTCCTGGGACAATATAAAGCAAATCCAACGGCGACTGGGGCTGGTGGCGCTGGAAAAGTCCCCGGTACGGGAGCACCTGCCCGCAGTGCTGCTCCGCGCCCGCGGGTGCTGCCTTGAGCGGCGACGGGAGGAGCCGCCCGGGGAACCCAACGCCCCTCGCCGCGGCCTCAGGTCTCCGCTGCCCGGTGGGGCCAAAAACCAGACACCTCCGAGCGCTGAGCTAACGAGACGGCGGGGGGGCAAGTGAATTGAAAAAAAGCTGTAAAAAAAAGTAAAACAACAACAAAACCAGCCAATGGAGCCGAACACAGACGCGCAGCACGTCCACGGGCAGGATCTCGCTCACGACTGTTTCCTCCGGCGTGAACGTGCTCATGGGGTAAATCCCTACGGATTTTAGCGCCTCGTTTCTTTCAACGTTTTCAGGTGTATTCGAACGCCAGGAGCGATCGCAGGGGGCAGTTCGAGCGCATTTAAAAAATAATTTAAAAAAAGAAAACAGATCAAATCCCTGTTAACCAACACCTTGAAACTGTAAAGCCGGGAAAACCACCCTTGCCCACGGCGTCACCTCATTTTTATCAACCGAAACGAAACGAAGGAAACCCCGGCGGCGGCTTAGACGCAGACACGGAGGTGTTGGGGTTGCTTTTGCACAGGGACGTTTCTGCCCTTGTTGCTGCGGAGCAAACAAACCGGCTTGGGTTTTTTTTTCCTTTTATATATCTCTTTTTTCCCTCTTCCCCCCATTTATTTATATTTTTTTTTCTTTTTCTTCTCCTTTTATACATATATAATTTTATTTCTTATTTCTTTCTCTTATTTTTTCTCTCCTTTTATTTTTTTTCTTTTTGTGTTTCTCTGTTGCTCTTGCGGGCACAGGGATACCCTGCGAGCCGTAAACGCCCGCTTTCACAAGCAGATAAATACATCCCCAGCCAGTTGCCTTGCATTATTCGGAGGGAAATAGCTGGCATTCCTGCACCAGTTTATTTTGGAGCCGAAATTTCCCACCCTTCCCGCAGCGCTGGTCCCTGAGGAGCCGGGGCTGGACGGGGACCCCTGGGCGCCGGGACCCCACCGCCGGGCAGCGCTCAGCCGGGTTACAGGAGGACTCCCGGGGCCGAGCAGGGCCCGATCCTTTCACCAGAGGCCTGCAGGAGGCAAAACTCTGTCCGCCCGTGGATGGGGCAAGCCGCGGGTGAGACTCGACAAGGCTTTTACTCCTCCATTTTTACGAGGAGAAGAAAAACAGCTCTTCGGGGCAAAGGCGCAAAAATTCCCCCCGCACGCTCCAGGGAAAGGGGGAAAAAAAAAAAAGAAAACCAAAAAAGAAACAAAAACCCACTATAACGATGAAATAATTTCCTCGCTCCGGAGGCGGGTGGAGAGTTAAACGCACCAAATTACCGGGGCTAGGAGGGCAGCGGGGACCACGTTCTCATTCCCTTCCTGCCGCCCCTTCCCGGGGTCGCACAGACGGGGAGAAGCGAGGAAGTCTTTTGGCCCCGTCGCAAGACCTGGGAGGCTGAAGAACCCAGAACAGCAGAGCCCTTGCAAGAGGGGTAGCCCCTCTTGGGTTAGGGTCCGGTAGCCCCGACGGGACGCTGAGGGGTTGGAGCGCTGCTCTCCGAAGCGGTCCGGCCGTGCAGAGCGGTTTCCAAGCCCGGGACGGGCAGGCTGCAAGAGTCACTCCAGCCCCGGGAGGGGCCGTGGGCCGCTTGGGAAAGGCAGGACGAGCTGGGGGGCAGGCTGGTGAGACCCCCTCCCCTTCCCATTAGTATTGGTTTTATTGCAAAGCAGAGCAGGAGCCCTAGCTCGGAGCAACCGTCTCGCCACGTCCTCTGCTAACTTAAACCGCCGCCGGAAAGTTTTTGGTGTATTCCCCAGCATCTACCGGAGGCCCGGGGGGACATTGCCAGGGGGGATAACAGCACTCGCCAAGAGGGTGTTGGAGCAACCCCCTAGAAAGGCCCGTAAAATAGTGAGCCACCCCACAGCCCCTCTCCCGGGGGCGTGTGGACACCTCCAACCGAGCAAGGAGGGAGCAGCCAGGGGGGCCGGGGCTGTGCAGGGCACCCTTGCGGGGGGTCTCATCCTGGCCCCACTCCGCCCGGCTCCCGGGGAATCCGACGGGCGCGTCCCCCCGGCCGGGAGCGGAGCCGGCGGGACTTATCCCGTCCCGTTTCACTCCCCCCCCACCTCTGCCGGGAGGCGCCCAATCCTGGCTGGGACCGGGGCTACTCCGCCGGCCGTCACGTGGGGGCCGGGCCGCACCGGGGCCCGCCGTAAAGAGCCGCCGCCGTCGCCGCCGCCGCCACTTCCCCGCAGGGCGCAGCCAGGGACGCACCCACGGGAGACGGCGGCGGCGAGAGGGGAGGGACTGGGGGAGGGCAGCCCCTCTCTGCCAGGGGCTTGTTTTGGTTTTTTTTTTCTGCTTCCTCCCCGTAAACTTTATTTTATTTTTTAATTATTATTACTATTATTTCAATTTATTTTTTTTTTTCCCTGGGATTTCCCTGGATAGTTTGAGAACAGCTTCATGCGCACCCGGCCATGCCCGGCTCCACTCCCGGTCCGCTGCCATGTGAGTACCTGTGCGGGAGGGGGGCGAGGGGCGGGATGCTCTTGGGGTGCTCCGTGGCTCCGTCTGCTCGGAGAGGCCTACCTGATGGTTATTTGGCTTTATTTTTTTAATGACAAGAAAGCAGCAATGCTGGTAGTTGAAGGGACACTGGGGATGCTCCCGATCCGAGGTTGTTACCCAGGGCCTCCGAGACCCAGCTCCAGCCCGACCTGGGCGCCCGAAGGGCCGTTCTGAGGCCGGCAGCCTCCCCGCCAGCAAAGGCCCTTAGACGCGCTCCAGGCCCGAGGCTGGAAAAAAAAAAGACGGGAAGGGAAATAATTTTTTTTTTTTTTTGGATGGGTGGGGGAAGAATTTGTCGGGTTTTTTTTCGGCCCCTTGGAAGTGTCCAGGCTGGCGGTGGGTGGTGGGAAGGTGCCAATGGGGCTGCTGCCCGTTACACGGAGGTTATTTCTCCCTGCTGCTCTCGGCCCGGCGCCGCGGGTTTCCCCCACGGGACGAGCTGACCAGAGGAAAGTTTAAAAGGGGAAAAAAACCCAAACCCAAACAAATAATAAAAAAAAAATAAAATTACAACCCCAGCTGTAATTCCCTTCAGAGAAGAGGCAGGGGAATGCCTACGGGTGCGAAGGGCTTCAGACTAGGATTTCCTGGGCTCTTCCAGGGTCTCAGCCCTCGGCTTTTGGCTGTTCCTTTCCAGGTTTCTCTGAGTGAGCTCCTTGGACACGTCGGGGCTCAGCCAGCCGGGCCCTGAACAGCTTCCATCGCCCCCGAAGACGGAACATGTATCAGGGTCTGGCCCTCGCCCCCAACCATGGCCAGTCGGCTTATTCCCACGACTCCAGCAACTTCCTCCACTCGTCGGCCGGCTCGCCCGTCTACGTGCCCACCACCCGGGTACCCTCCGTCCTCCAGACGTTGCCCTACCTGCAAAGCTGCGAGCCTCACCAGAGTCACCTCGCCAACCCCCCGGGCTGGGGGCAGAGCAGCGGCGAGGCCGCCGCTTTCAACACCGGCAGCCCTCACCCGCCGTCGGGTTTCTCCTACTCCCACAGCCCACCGGGCAGCAGCCCCCCGGGCCGCGACGGTGCCTACCAGGGGCCCCTGCTGCTGGGCGGCGGGGGCCGGGAGCAGTACGGCAACGCCTTGGTGCGCTCCGTTAACGGGTCCTACTCCAGCCCCTACCCCGCCTACGTGACCCCCGAGATACCGCCTTCCTGGACGACCGGACACTTTGAGAGCAGCGTGCTGCACAGCCTGCAGACGAGGCAGGCGGCTTTACCCGGCCGCAGGTCCACATTCGGTAGGTTGCCTTCGCCCCTCACCGTTGCCTCGGGGCGCCGAGTCTGTTACCCGGCTCTCAGAGCCCATTTGGAGCTATCCCCGTCCCCCGCCCCAGGCGTATGTTGGTAATGTGGCCCCGGGGTGAGTTTACCCCGCTGGCATCCCGACGGGAAAGGAGGGGATGATTTTTTCCAGGAATAGATAGTTCGCGCATGGGGGGGTGTGTGACTGATCCTGGACAGAAGTGGGGTGGGTGGGTAGGTGTGACACGAAGGGCAAAGACCACGTTTCAAAGGAGAGCAATTCCCTCGGAGGACAGGGGAGCAGAGGCCGTTCAACCCCTTCCTTCTCCCCCCACCCCCCTGCCCCGAGATCTCCTTCCCACAATATCGACTTTATGCCTGTGCTTCAATACTTACCCTTGTGTTTAAATTAGCGGGGCAGATTTATAGCTCCCTCCCTTTTAAGTAATTTATTGTAGTAAATTAGTTTATATTTGAACAGACTCTTGGTCTCCTCATTCGCCTTCCCCCAAACAGGTCCGCAGCTGGATCGCTCTGCGGCCTTTGGAGAGACACTGAAAGGCGCTCAGGCGTTGAACAATAAACCTCACTCCAATTCGTTCGCATCCACACCGCAGAGGCCTTTTAAACCAAGCCCCGAGCAAATAAAAGTTTGGGGCTTGATTTAAAAGGACTCTTCGTGCTCAGGGTTTATAACCCCGGGGGTATTTCACCATCCTCCTCCTCCGACGGTGGTTTGCAAAGTCCTTTAAAAGCCACTTCAAGATCTCAGCCGCGTTATCATCTTTACTGCGGTGAACCGAATTATCTTATCTTTAGCCCAAGAACAAAGTTAAAGCAGGGAAGCAGCCCCCTCCCCGCAGAGCTGCCTCCTCGGCTCGGCTTTTCCTCCCACGCCGAAGGTGCTCGGTAGCGGTTTCTTTCCAGGATTTTCCCTTTGTCTGGGAAAATTCGTTGCGTTGCTCGGGAAGGGATTGCCCCGGTCCTGCTGAGGGAGGTGACGGCGCAAAAATATCTTCTGCGCTTTGAATTTGGGCATTTGAGATAGCAGACGTTGTCTGCCGTTTATTTTTTGCTCTTGAACAGTGTAAACCGCTCTTAAGTAGCGTAAACTATTTTTTCCCCCGTGTAATTAATTATTGCAACTCCTTTTTTTTTTTTTTAAAAAAAAAAAACAAAAAACAAACCACTTTTTACATTTTGTTTTTCATTTCCCGCTTTTAATTTTTTTTTTGTTTTTCCTTTTTCTTTTCGTTGGATCATTATTAATACTATCGAGGATTTAAAAAGAAATAAATTAAAAATAAGAGCGTATTTTTCTTTGGAAGAAAATAACACTGCCAGCGAAGGAAGTTATTTCAAAAAGAGAGAAAAGCAGCGGGAGGAACGAGACTGACCCTTAATCGGAGGGTCCCTCGGTTTTTCTCGGGGCTGCCCGTTTGCCGCGGGGCCGCGCTCAGGTCAGAGACGGATCGGGGACGGGATTCGGGAGCGGGCAGCTCCGCGGCTCCTTCCCGGGGCCGAGGAAGAGCCTCGCTAGCAGGAGTTTGGGACCGCGGGTGACCGGCGATGCTCTCCCGGGGAGAGCTGTGGGGAGCCCGGTATCGCTCCATGGGCATTCCCGAGCCCTTCCCCAGCCGGGTCGGCCCCACCGACCAGAGACAAACGACCCTTGATGGAAATCGTGAAAATCGCTCTATTTCACTCCTACTTCAATTTATTTTTTTTTTCAGACCGGGTTGTGCCCGGGGCAAGGATAACACTGCATTCTCCCTGCCCATTCCCATCCCAGGGACACCCCAGCCACGCTCAGCCCTTTGGGGTCTTTTGGGCAAGGGGTGCAGGAGTACTCTGAGCAAAATACTTAAATATTAAACTGGGGGGGAAGAAGATAAGAGGTTTTGGTCTGCACTTCCTTGGGTGGAAGTAAACACCCCCCAGCAAAGATTGTCCCTGGCAGAGGATTAGGGACAGTTTCCCACATGGTCCCTGTATGTCCCTGTGCAATGGGGATGGCTCCTGACCCTCACACCTTGGATGTCTCTTCCAGAGTACCTGGAGGAGTTCCCTGGGGACGGCCGGGAGTGTGTGAACTGCGGGGCCATGTCCACACCGCTCTGGAGGAAGGATGGCACTGGGCACTACCTGTGCAACGCTTGCGGGCTCTACCACAAAATGAACGGCATCAACCGGCCACTCAAGCCACAGAAGAGGCTGGTAAGAGGGGAAAAACCCACAGGGATCCCCTGTTCCACCTGGGAGGTGGCTGAAGGGTTGGGAGGTGGGAGGCAGGACTGGGGAGCTATCATGGTGTTTGCACTGTTGGCGTCTCTACTTCTCTTAGGGCCTGTCTGACCCTTGGTCCTCACGCAAATAAGATGCCATCAGCAGTGGCAGGAGCCCCTTGTTGCAGTGCAGAGCTGGCTCAGGTCAGAAGGAATATTATGAAGCTGGAGGGATTGATGGCTGGTGGACAGCATTGAGAGAGGGCAGCAGGGACCAGAGGGATCCTGGGGCTCCATGGAGGGGCTGCACCATAGCTGAGTGGAGGCCATTCAGCTCTGCCTGTGGTCCAAGGCTCTGTGGGCTTCCCCTGGCTCTGTTCCTGTAGTGGGCACATTGCTTTTTATTCTATAATAATTATTATTATTATTTTCAAGTTCTTCATGCAGACACAGATGGTCTAGGCAGGAGGCAGGGATGATTCTGAGTTGAGCCAGGTTGGCAGCTGCTTGTGATGGGAGCAGGATGCAGCCCAGTTTCCCAACTGCCTTCACCCATCCACCTAATGGGGAAATTTGGTGTTTGGTAGTTCCTGGTTTCTCTGCAGGTTAAAGCATTATTTTTCACCCTCTCAATGTGGTATTTGGCTTCCTCCAATTGGGATTCTGTTGTGAGAGAGGAAAGGCACTTTTTTTTTTTTTTTTTTTTTTTTTTTTTCTGCCTTGCTGTGGGGGTAGACAATTAAGGGGTCTTAAGTTTGGGAATGGAGATCCG